>JBAKGM010019162.1:0-11148 GCA_037177215.1 Asparagus racemosus | reverse complement strand
ATCGAGCTATACCAAGCTCAAATTTCTAAAGCTTATAATAGGAAGGTTAAGGAAAGGATCTTTAAGAAAGGTGATCTTATCTTAGCAGTCCCCCGACTATGGTCATGACACATAAGACAAAAGGGAAGTTCAACCCTAAATGGGAAGGGCCTTTTGTAATAGAAACGGTCTATTCGAATGGAGCATATCGACTCATCAATCAAAAAAGAGATAGGCTCATGATGCCGATTAATGGGAAATTTCTCAAGAAATATTTCCCATAGGCCCCAAGACTATATTCACTCGCATTAGGAGTTGGTTGTTCATAATGCATTAGAGTGAAAATAAAAAGTCCTGTAACACTTCTATAGTGTGATCGTTGCTACATCAATACCATACTTCTAGCCCCTTTCGATCAAGTTGTCTGTTGTGAGTCAGAATATTTTGCACAAAAGAAATGAAGAAAGAACAAAAGTATCATTTTATTTATAAAAAGTGATACAAGATTGTTACTAAAATTCTAAGTGTCAGGGCCCGTCAAATGAATGACTGTGAACCAGGACTTAAGATCAGCAAGTTTTTGTTCAGGCGTGGTACGCACTCTCTCAGTAGTATCTTTCTATCACGGGGGCAGATCTAATGGCCTCTTGCATAAGCTTCAGCCCATGTTGAGAACGCAACCTGGTTGTTATTCGCTGACAAGTCCTCTTCTTGTATCAGGCTGCTTCCTCTGCAGTGAGAACCCTCTTCCCAGCCGCTTTCTCTTTATGAGCCTCAACCCCCATGGCCTCCTTTTGAACTTTGCCAGCTCTGAATACTTCTTGTTCACAAAACAAATACTTGTCAATCCCCTTAAGACGAGTCCTTTTTGAATCCTTTCTAGATTCGTACATCTCTCTAATGTCTTTTAAACAAGAAGTATGTACATCATATTCAAGAATCCGCGAATTTTCACGATACCAATAGCAAAACCCGAGAACGGTATAACAGTTAGGCATTGGAGAAGGCAGCGCGAACTCTACATCAGAGTTGCCGGCCGTCTAATAATACCAGGCCTGAGCCCCTTCATACAAATTCTTGATGATGGCTAGCTTAGGGTTAGGGTTCCCAACATACAGTTGGTCATACCCGAATTGTCGGGCAAAATGGCTGGGCAAATAGGGCTCGATGATACATCAGTTGCTCAAACGAAAGACCAAGTACCCAGGCCTAATGGTGATGAGTCACCAGAAGATATTCTCTGGCAAAGACGTGAAGCCACCCAGCACCGCATCCATGAACACCTGGCATCGCTCTTCTACCTTGTCAAAATCATGAGAACAGCAAAAAACTTGATAGCTGTCCTCTTGCAACAAAATTTGTTGAGTCAGAACTATGTACGAATGTGCCCATTGGGTTGACTTAAGCCGCTGTACAAATGGGACAAAAAAATTTTCGGTGCCACTAACCCCCGTCAATAATGAGGGGCAGTGCATAACAAACCAGGCCATCAAATAAGTGTACAGCACTGGTACGCGAGGCTGGGGAGTCTTCAATTTCCTATCTCCCTTCGGCCCAATTTCCCTTACATCTAGGAACTCAGAAGTCAATCCCCATAAGCCATACTGCAGGCAACTTCATCATAGTCGAAAGGAGACTTATTGGCCTCCTGTGGGCTAAAAGCACTGCAGGGTATACCACCTCGACCAGGATGGACTCAATGGGCTTGGAGGGAACCACACAACCTTTCAACCAGATCATAAAAAATCTAGCCAACAGTACCGTATCAGAAATATGAGTCTTCGCCTGATAGTGGAAACTCTCAAACCTCGTGGCAGAGGGAAAGATATCTTCTCGAACTGTATTGATATAATACGCACTGAAAGCATTAATGCGGGCCGTATGACCTTAGGGGAGCTCGGTGGAAGGCGAGTCACTGCTGCGTCCTTGTTATGCAAATTCTAACATAAATACTCTGCCCAGGATGCCTGTTTGACGCCGCCTGATCATAACCAATCAGCTGTGCACATATATGGAAGTGACACATCACTTCTCAAAAGGTGCGTAAATATCCAGATATACCGTCCGCAAGATAGAAAGCTCGTCAGTTTCGGGAAAAAATTCTTCATATGACAGCTCACCAAACGGTAGACATGATACTGCGTACATTTCATGAAGAGCAAAACCCAGCTCTTCAACAGGTGTGAAAAAGGTGCAAGTATCAGGATTATAATTCTCTAAGATGGCAAAGAGATCGTAGGAGTTCTGAATGATGTCGCTACATGTGCCCATCACTAGAATCTCAAGCCCAGACAAAATGAGTGGCATTCGCAGTTCGTCAATAACAAAATCTATCATACGAACCCACCATCCCCCATCAAGGGAGTATATCCACCCAGGGGCCCTAAACTCTTGAGCAGGGAATTCACCTTGAACGGTAATGAATCGACGAATAAAAATATTGGCTAGAATGACCTTTTCTCGACTGGGGTCTATTCTGTGAAACTCTCTTGGCCATAAGCCCTTCACCTCATAATTACACCCCATAGGACGAACTGTTTGGTGAGTTAGAGTCCCGATGGATACCCTGCTTTTCTCCTCGACCAGATTCTAGTCCAAATGCCTGCTGCAAGAGATGCTTTGAAAATAGGAAAGTGGGTACATCTGCTTCATGTTGGGCAAAAAGAGGAAACGGTCATTAACTTGACCCGGCATCTTGGAATCTTCAACGCAGACCATATCATCGTCTGCCTCGATACGATCCCCGAAGAAGAACTCTGGCTTCTCGATTTGATCGCGGCTCGCCGGTGCCACAAGATTTACATCAGTAATGATGGCCCTAAATGTTGAATGTTTCACACGATGAATTTTCACACGATGAATCATCATCGTTCTTCCCAAAGAATCATCTCGGGTCATTGGAATCTCTCAGTGAAGACAAAAAACTACATTGTAGTCCATCTAGCCCGAATGGCCGAAATAATGTTCAAAGGAGAGTGGCCTGTCAGCATAGAGAACTGCAGACACAAGAAGATAAAAAAAAAACCTGAGAAAGGGAATGAATCACAAGAGAACCTAAGATGGCCAAAATAAAACGTGAAGGCCACCTTTGCGTTCCAAGCATAAAACCCAAGGGTCAACCCTGCATTCCAACTACAGAAACGCAATGGCCAACTCTACGTTCCAAGCATAAAACACAAGGGTTAACCCCACGTCCCAACTATGAAATGCAAGGGTTAACCCCACGTCCCAGCTATGAAATGTAGGGTTAACCTTGCGTCTCAATTACTAATATCAACTCCGCGTTTCAAATGTAAAACATGGAGTTCGATATTGGGTTCTTCAAGAACTTGAACCAATTGAAACAAGTTTGAAAACCCCAGCATACATCGATGCAAGGGGATTTGTAACAGTGGCGACACCGCTAAAACAGATGGGCCACCTGAAGCCTCGTCTGGTGTTGTGCTTGGAGTTGCTTGAGCAATTCCCTTGATCTTACGAACAGCCTTTTTAGGAGCCATTGAAGAATCTTGGAAGATCAAAGATTGGAAAAACTCAAAACGAGTGTTTGAGAACACAAAATCTCTCGAAATTGCAAAGGAGACGAACAACTCGTGATTTTACTTTTGGTAATTTTTAATTTTACCTTGGGGGGTCTATTTATACGAAAATCGAGAAGGAAATCCTCATTTGAAATGCAACCACTGCGTTTAAGTCAGTTCAGCTCCCAAACGCAAGGTTCACCTCTACGTTCTAATTCTCAAACGCAGGGATTGCCCTAGCATTTCAAAACTCCAAACACAAGGCTCACCTCCACGTTCTAATTCTCAAACGCAAGGCTCACCTCTGCATTCTAATTTTCAAACGTAGGGATCTCCCTAGCGTTTCAAAACTCCAAACACGAGGCTCACCTCTGCGTTCTGATTCTCAAACATAGGGAACACCCTAGCATTTCAAATTTCAAACGCGAGGCTCACCTCTGCGTTTTGAGTCTAACACTTAGCCATTTTTGGACTTGAAAACTCCTTTGACAAGGAGTCAGTCAAACTCTTGAAAACATTAAAGGGGTACAAGTGAGACTCCCCCACCACTCTTATTAGAGTATAAAAAACCCTAAAACATGGTTAATTTGATGTCATCTTCTTGACAACTATCATCCCCATAAAGCCTGAATTCAGATTAATAAGTTTGAGGCAATCAATAGGATGATGGGTCCTTAAATTTGCTTAAATCGCAACTAACTTATCAATCATTCTCAATAGGATGATAGGTCCTCAAATTTACTTAAATCGCAACCACCTTATCAATCCTCCTAAATAGGATGATAGGTCCTCAAATTTACTTAAATCACAACCAACTTATCAATCCTCCTCAATAGGATAATAGGTCCTCAAATCTGCTTAAATCGCAATCAACTTATTAATCCTCCTCAATAGGATGATAAGTCTTCGAATTTGCTTAAATCACAATTAGTTTATCAACCCTGCTAAATGAGATGATAAGCCCTAAGCCCTAAACCTTGTTCACACCACAAGCCCTAAGCCTTGTTCACACCACAAGCCCGAAACCTTGTCCAAATCACAAAACCTAGACTTATCAACTCTCATCAATAGAGCAATAAGTCCACAAAATCTTGTTCAAACCACAAGTATATAGTCAGGCTAAGTTAACAATGTACATCTAGCATTCTCATTTGTTTTTCATTGTGTCAAACACAGAAAGGAGACGATGAAAAAGTAAAATTGTATCATTTTTATTCAAACTATTAAAGAGTGATACAAAAGAACGATGTTCAATAAAAAAATAAAAAAAATAAAAAAAGACGTGGGGGTGGATACAAAATTAAGTCGATGGTCCCCTTAGCATGATGGATGCGAGCCGGGATTTGACTTCAGCAACATCCTTTTCATGAGCGACCTGCACCATTGCCGCAGCCTCTCTTCTCAATCCCTCCTTATTTGGTGCAGTGGCAGTAGCTCCTCTTTCCATCTCCTCCAAAGCCTAGACCTCTTTGCAATAATCATTGTATATTTTCACACTCTTGCGAGTGAGATCCTTCACATCAGCTTCCTCCCGAGAGAACTTGGCCTTTTGCTGAGCCAACTCCACTTGGATTTGAGCAATGGTCTCTTCAATAGCGTCAATCGATTCTTGAGTGGCCTGCATAGTAGAGGTTATGGAAGTCAATTCATTTTGCCATTGACCGCATTGAGTTTTCGAGGATGCAACTTGTATTTCCTTTTCGCCTAAGTTCTTCTAAATGATTTCATAACGGTGCATGGCTTGGGTTCGAACATCAGCAAATGTTGACTCAATGTGTGCCTCAAGGTCAATGTAGTTTAAGTTTTGAAGTGCTTTCAAGTCTCCTTCTAGGCGTGAAATACCTTCTGAGCAACGCTTAGTGCACTGAGCATCGCCTAAGTATTCAATGTTGTTCAGATAATTCAGCAAGAGCGGCCTGAAAGACTCAAAATTACCTTGACCGGCGCTAATGACTTCCACTATCATCCTCATCATCAGTTCTAACTGTTCAACGAATGTCCCAAGCAAATTGGGAACATCCATCAGGCTCAAGAAGGTTATAGGAGATGACGAAGTTGCCACTAAAGTCGTGAGTACAGGTGTGATGGCAACTGAAGAAACCGGCAAAGATACGACTGACGGCACCAAAACTCCCAGAGTTGAGGGACTCGAAGGGTGGGCAGTGAAGGCCTCTGCAGGGAGTGAACTGGGAACGCTCGTCTCATGAGCAGACAGAGAGAAATCACAAGTGGTGCCGGCCTCGCAGGAGGAGGATTTGCTACCAAAGAAATAGCTGCTGCTTGTTGATCAGGAGATGGAATGATAGCAGTTGGTTGATCGGGTGGAAGAGTTGCCTCTCTGTTTGGAGATCCTACATAAGGAAAACCGTTAGAAAAACAAAAGAGAAGTGTAGAAGAAACTTAAGATGGTAACATTTACCTTGAGGGGAAATGGAGGTGTAAGCTGACGCTTTACTAGGGGACGACACCAGAGGTTCACCCCAAAAATTGTCATCTCTAGAAGTTCCATAGGATACCTTCTCAGAAGACCTCTCTGGACTTTCGGTGGTAATCAGCTTAGATAGTAATCTAGTTATTGGACTAACTCCCGAAGCCTCCGGCATAGGCATTAATGCTGAAGAGGAGAGAGATCCACCAGCCTTCTCAACTTCAGCTCTGGTGGAACCCTCTGCATGTAGCCGAGCACTGGAAACCGCTACGAGATCAGATTCTGCATCCCCCACTTCTGACTCAATCACCGCCTTCCTCATCAATGGGGTGATAAGAGGAAGCCCCACTTGCCATTGCAGGCCCCATTGAACGAAGCCCAACTTGATGGGAGAGGCCCACCATAGATGATTCCTGCACTTCCTCTTCCAAGGTAGAAACATCAGGTGAAGACCTGAAAGCACTCTCCATAAGTTTTGTTCCTTATTTAGCTTTGGAGGTCGGGGACTCCACCAATATTTTCCGCCTCGCCCTTTTTTCATAACGGCTTGTTTCTTCCTCCGTTAAAGCCCATTTTCCTGCCGCCTTCTTTGCCTTAGCCTCAGCAACCGTGGACTCTTGTTTGGTTGCAGCAGCAGCTTCGGCTTCCTCCCCTTCGGTAGCTTCCTACTCGGAAGATAGAAATTTATCGATCCCCCACAAGCGCGATGATTTCTTAAAGCTTCACTTTGATTCATATATCTTGCGGATTACCTTAAGGCAAGAAGTGTAAATCCTATACTCTGGAATCTGTGACGCAGCATGGAACCACATGTAGAAACTCAAAGAAGTGTAAGTGTTGGGTACTTTGTATGGGAGTCAGAATGTGGCTCCAGTGCAACCTGCTACTAAGTAGTACCAAGCCCTCGCCCACTCGTAAGTATTACTGATAAATGCGAGATGAGGATTAGGGTTCCCGATGTACAGCTGATCATAGCCAAATTGCATTGAGAAGTGATACGACTAAGGCTCAATGAAGTACTTCCTCCCCTACCGGAAGATAAGGTAGCCCAGGCGTATATTCAGAAGCCACCGAAAAACACCTTTATTAAGAGTAGTAAATGAATTACTACCCTTTGTGTCTTGATGAACTGCCCCATATACGCCTCCCTCAAAATTGGGAAAACAAGGAAAGATGGTGTAGTTGAATTCCTTTGACAAGATTTGGCGGAAGGGCACTTGATACCAGCCCACCCATTACACCGTGTCAAGCCGGTGAAAAAGAGGAACGGAAGCGACACTGACTGCAGGCGTGGTCATTAGAGAAGGGCAGTGCAGAATGAACCATGACACCAAATAGGTGTAAGGTAGAGGAACTCGAGGGCAAGGGGTCTCAAGAATTTTCACCCTATCGGAACTTGTTTCCCTGATCAAAACAAATTCTGAAGTTAAACCTCTCAAGCACTTTCTAAGCAACTTACTATGGCTGAGAGAAGGTTAAGAGGCCATCTGTAAGCTAAAAGCACGGCAGGATATGCCACTTCTACAGCAAGGGCATCTATCGGCTTGGTGTGAACGACGCATCGTTTCAACCAAAGCATGAGAAGCTAGCGAATAAGGCCATTTCCGAGATAGGGGTTTGGGCTTGATGATGGAAGCTATCAAATTCAGTGTAGGCAGGAAACCTATCCTCCATAGCCTCATTGACGCAGTGAGTAGTAGCCACGTCAATATGGGTATTCATCACCTCAAGCTCGCTAGGGGGTAGACGTGCCACTCCCAACTCCTTATTATTCAAGTTTTGGAAAAGATAGTCGGCCCAGGAGCCTTGTTTAACACCTCCCCCATGCACTCCAGTCACCTGCGTGCATATGTGGAAATGACACATCAACTTCCAATAAGTGTCATAAATCCCGAGGCTGGTCTTTCTCAAAATGGCCAATTCTTCGGTCCCCGGAATAAATTCTTCATAGGGTAACTCTCTGAGGGGTAACCTAGAAACTTCAAACATCTCGTACAAGGCAAAGCCAAGCTCCCCAACTGGTGTGAAGAAAGTGCACGTGTCCGAGTTGTGAAGCTCCAGCATGGCAAAGAAACCATAATGGTTTTGCACAATCCCGTGACGAGTCGCTAATATAGGGACCCCGAGACCAGAATCTCTAACAGGCCCACTCAGTTCCTCCATTACGAAGTTAACCACGCGAGGCCACCACCGAATACTGGTGGAATGGACCCACCCAGGAGTCAAGAAGCCTTGAGCGGGAAATTCCCCCTTCGCAGAGAGGAATTTCCTGGCAAATGTATTCGCCAACTTGGGAGTTTCACCCGCCAGGTAATCTTTCTTAACAGATCTGGGTCTCAAGGTCACCAATCATCGGCTGTATCTAGCTAGATGGACGCCATGAGAAGTAAGTTGTCCAACTGATATGCCACCCTGCTCATGGAGAATATCCCAGTTCATTGATCTGGGGATGGACGCATACTAGAAGTAGGAGATTGGGAACATCCGCTCCATGTTCGGTAAGAAGAGGCGACGACCACCAATTTCTCGTAGCCATTTGTAGTTCCCGTCATACATGGTGGAGGTGTCAATATCCACTGAATCCCGAAAAAGGAAAGTGGGCTTCTTCAGAATTCTACGATATGAAGCTTCGAGGCTAGCGTCAGTAACAATAGCCTGAATAGTTGTAGGAGAAGCCTTAGTAATGATTTCCCCATGCTCCGGAGTTCGATCCTGAAAGATGGGTAGCTTTAAGTGGGAGCTGAAAGGCACATTCAGATCCACACCACCCTCATATTCAAAGTGGTGATGGAATGACAGAGGCTCACTAGAGTAACGTACTGCAAAAAAAGGAGAAATTAGATTAGTGAAATATATGATAAAGCTTAGTATTTAAACGTAGTAATGAACCTTGCGTTGCAACTTTAAGACACAGAGACTACCCCTGCGTCTCAAGTTCAAAACGCAGAGCCCACCGCTGCATTTCAAGTTCAAAACGCAGAGCTCAACCCTGTGTTTCAACTCCAAAACACAGAGCTCTACCCTGCGTTTCAACTCCAGAGCACAGAGCTCAACCCTGCGCAGAGCTCAATTTTGCATTTCAACTCCAGAACGTAGAGCTAAACCCTGCATTTCAACTCCAAAATGTAGAGCTCACCCCTGCATTTCAACTCCAAAACGCAGAATTCAACTCTACGTTTCAAGTTCAAAAACGCGAGGGTCAGCCCCTGACATTTCGACTTCGAAACTGTTCACGGGGAAAGTCGATTGAATGATTTTCATCGCTGAACTCATTACACCTTTATGGGATTACAAACGAATTCAATAAAAAATCTCCTTTTTATAAGGCTTACGATGAAAATTGAAAAAAGATTACAACTTTTGACCCTTAATGAACAAATGCGGGATCCGTTTATCGAATCCTCACTTGCGTGGATGTCTTTGCCTGTGCCGGGGACATTTTTTGTCCGTGGACTATCGCGTAATCTGATCCAAGTCAAGATCTAAGGGATTGAGCTGACTATTTCACGAAGGAAATAGATCGTCTAAAGCAGGTGAATTTGACACAGTGATTTCACGGCTCTTCTCGGGACTAAGACCAAGCTTAGATCCGGAGGGATACGCCATAGATCTGATGTAGATCTGCTCTTAATCTTCCTCTCGTTGATGAGATCTGAGGTTAAAAGCATTCTTCACTTGTTTGAGATCTAGATCTAGCCTTTTGATTTTGCAGACACTCAGATCTGTGCAAACGCTAGCGTGGATCTCACCTTAAAGCTCCAAAATTTTCCAACCCGTGGACGAATTTCAAACGCAGAGGATGAATTTTTTCCAACCCAGAGGGCGAATTTTTTCCAACGCAGAGGATGAATTTTTTCCAACCCCCTCAAATGAAGACCCCCCTCTCCTATTTATAGGCAAGAGGGGGGTTTGTTGGCCGAACTGACACCCAGGTGTCTCGGCCAGGCCGAGACACGAAATGGTGTCTCGACCTTGGCCGAGACGCTGTTTTGGCCTCATTCCGGGGTTTTCCAGTGTAGTTTTCTCCCGATCTCACTGCCGTCATGCTGAGTTCGTGTCTGATTGATCTTCTCGCTGACTCAGAACTCAATAAGTTCAATCCCATCGACGGATTAAGTCCGGCTGATTCCGTCTCGATGACGTCTGAGCCTGGTCGACTCTGTTCGCGGAGAATAAAGCTGCTGATTTTTCCATTGATCTGAATCTGTTACACCTTTTTGGAATTACAAACAAATTCAAATAAAAGGATCGCCTTTGTATAAGGCTTACAACGAAAAAATCAAATAAAGATTACAACTTTAAACTAACTGAACAAACACGGGATCCGTTTATCGGATCCTCGCTTGCGTAGGTATCTTTGCTTGTGACGGGGACTTGTTTCATCCGTGGACCACTGTGTAATTCTGATCCAAATGGAGATCAAGATTTAGATCTGGGGGTTTTATTTCACGAAGGAAATAAAACGCCGACGGGGATCAACTCATGAAAGAGGTGATCACCGGAGCGGGTAAGATCTACTAGGAGAAATCACGCGCTGGACCGTGGACTAAGATGGGGCTTAGCCTAGAGGGTATATCTACAAATCTGACCTTGATCGCTGTAGATCTGAGCTACTCCTTACCTCATGATGTAGATCTAGTAGAGACGAGTTCGTCTCTTGCACAGGTTGTGGATCTAACTTCTCTCCTTCGCCGGTGCTCAGATCTGTGCAACGAGGACTCGTGGATATCACGTGGAGCTCTCCAAAAGTCCCAAAATTTCCAACCTTCAAAACTGAACCCCCCTGGCCTATTTATAGGCATCTGAACAGGGGGGTCGGCGGAGGCAAGTGCCTCAGCACTGTGGCCGAGGCACCAAATGGTGCCTCGGCCTGAGCCGAGACATCCCATTTGGTATTTTTCATCGCCGTTCTGGTCTAGTTCGTCTAGTATCTCGTCCGATCTAGTCACGTCGAGTCCAAACCCGGTTGATCATCTTGCTGACTTTAGAATCCGATTAGTATAGTTATGTCGTTAGCAGTTCTTTGTCGCATTGCTTGATGGGTCATCGGTGTCAATCCACCGTCTTGAGTCTCGTTCGAGCACTGATGAGCGATTTTCAACGCCTACAAATACCCCTCCAAAGTGTCTCAGTCTCGATTTTAGGACGAGCCTGGGATACTTTGGATATGATAGGCCCCAACCTTCAGTCGGTGTGACGGGACCTATGAATGGCTTCGGT
>JBAKGM010019161.1:0-11150 GCA_037177215.1 Asparagus racemosus | reverse complement strand
GACTTTCGATACTGGATAAACCGTAACTTAGAAGGAATTTTAGATATTAATCCCTTGAACCATTAGCATTTGGAAAAGAGCCCCTCAAGTCATTGAAATTGCTATTAGATTCCCAATTCTTATATATTGTCGTTGCTTCTCTTGATTGTAGGGATTAATTTGAAGTAACATCTAAGAATTGGTTTGAGGGACCTAGCAGCAATCTCAATGATTTGAGAGTTTGAGGCAACTTATAAGAATTGGGGGGCCTATTAGAAATTTAAATGATTAGAGGGACTAAATCAAAATATTAATGACATAAGATGCTAATACCGGAAAAACCCAGCATTTTTAAATTATAGAGGAGTAGAACTTGGATATGGTCTTTTGTCAAAATGAAATGGCCTTACTTTTCCCTTTTATTTATGATGAAGGGGCTTGTCATTGGTCTAGTAAACCGGAAAGAGAAAACCCTAGTGATGTTGTACACCCCATAACTCTTCCCTCCTCCTTCACACCTCGAAACACACTTTTTCCTATAGATAAAAACACTCTTTCACATCTCTTAACTAAATGGCTGAGGATATTTTCCTTTTAGAGTTTACTTCTAAATATATAGTGCTCAATTGTTTCTCCTTCAAACCAATTCTAATTTTGTCATTGATGAATGCAAGCATGTAAGCATTATATTAAAATTAAATCATATGATCTTAATAATGTGTGTTTGTAGAATGTTGGATGTTCAAAATTTTTATTAATGTAAATCTGAAATTAATTAGCTTAAAGTGGGTGTTTGGGAGAGCTTATTTTTGAAGTTATAAGCTATGTCAGCTTTTGGTAGCTTTTCGTTTTTATAACTTACTCTTTATTAAATTTGTATGGGTAGAAAAGTAATTTACTTGGTCAAACCTAGCTTATTTAGATGAGCTAATAAGTTGGTTTTTCAAAACTTAGGGAACCCCAACCTTTTTAAATTAGGCTAAAAGCTAGCTTATTTGAGATGTCACCAAACATGTAGGTATGGAAAAGCCAGCTTAAAGGGTACTTTGACAAAAAAAAAGCTCCCCAAAACAACCTCAAAGTCAATTTATAGTGTATTAATAACACTTGCAGAAGAAAATAAGTTTATTTACCAAATTATGGAAAGCATGCTAGATCTTTTAAGTGTTTGTTTTATCTTCTTATACACTTAAAACCATTGCTTTAAATATCCCTAATATAGCTGATATATCGGTCAATATGTCCTTTTATAAGGCTTGCCGCTAAATGATATGGTCTCAATATCATTTATGGTTTTTTTGGCAAGTTTTGGGCAATATATCCCCGACATGGCCGATATATTAGTCGATGTGTTAGCGAATATGTAATTTTATATGGCTTGTTGCAAAACAATATAGTTCAGCAAAAGTTTTCAATATTTTTCAGCAAAAATCTAATCTCTATGAAGTTTTTAAGCTAATTCTCACATGCTCTTTTTCTTAAGTAAGTTTGTACAATTGGTTACTGATCCTAAACATATATTATTACATTTTTTGTATGCTTAGATTTCATTAATTTTGTTTGGATTACATTTCTTATATTATATATGCACATCATTTGATATGACACTCCAATATTTGCTATAAATCCTCGATATTTTCCTAGTATATGCAATCCGTTGTGGATTTTGGTTGTCCGAAATTTCCCCGACATCATATATTTAAAACTTACTTCACCTGCAAGCATTTGAGGCAAATGATATGCTCATCTATAAGTTGCAACCGTTGTTGGTTGTTTGAAGTTATGAAGGATTTCGAACAGCCAATGGATTTCTGTTGCCTTGTTAGATTTCTCTTGGCCGTTTGTGTTGAATTCAGAGCAACTTCATATGACATTTCATTTGTCTAGATTTTTATTAATCTAGGGTAGTTTGAAGGATTGCTCCTTAAATGCATGACATGGCTCCCAAATCTGCAAACTGTCATTCAAAGTTATTTATGAGAAGTTCTTTTCTTACTATATTTCGTCGGCCTTGAAATATGACACACAAATAGCCGGTTAGTATCATGTACATGAGTCATCTCAAAATAAGGTCAATTTTTGTAGACTCGTGCCTTCATAGCTGACACCATGTAAATGCAAAAGATTCAAATGATGACTTGTAGGGGAATTTTAAATTATTTAGAATCTTGCAATCAAGTTATCAACCTATATAATTCAACTGTAATCTAAAAAAGCTGTTTCTTTTATTTTTTTGGTATTAAGCTTACTTGATATTCTAATAAACGTTTTTTAAATCTTTATGTCACACTTCTTAGTAAAAACATCTAGGTTTAGCTTGTAGTGATCTTATGGTTGTAAATTATTTTATGGGAAAAAACTCAAAAAAATCATCAGTCTTTGATTATTGGCAGGTTCGACACGAGCCCACTTCTTCATGACCTCTACTTCAAACTGACGTGTGAAAACCATCAAAAAAAAATACCGCTATCTTGCAAGCAATTAGGGATATATGTCACGAGGAAAGTTTACAGGTATTTTATCAGTCAAACTAATATGCTGATGTTTTATTTCTTTTTCTTCTCGCATATATTTAACTGAATCTGATAGAAATGTGTAACAAGAATTGAGCTCCCTGCATTGTTCAACTTTTCACATGCTTGGTTGTGTATGGCGTAATTGTACCTTTCAGCAGTGCAGTGATAGATCTTTGATATGCCACTTGATGACATCCGATAGTAAAGTGAAATTTTGGAGCATTTGTTTGTAATTTTTGGATGCCTAATCGTTCAATACATTTTTGTTATATGTTCAATTGCGGACTTATAACTTGGGTATGATGAGAAATAGTTTAGCCTCTTGCAACCAAGTAACTGACTTACTATATTAAATGAGTTCTTTTACGACTTGAGTATAAAGCTCAGTTGATGAAATTGTATAATCTTGACTGTGTGTGCTAGAAACTCCTAGCTCTGACCCACTTTAATTGGAAACCATAATAAGATTCAATTGCATGAATTCCAAGAAAAAATGTAAAATTCCTTAGTTGCTACAAATTATCTTTACCTCGCTTAAACTATCTTAATGTCAGGGATTTAAATCAGTCCTGAACCCAACTCATCTAATAGATTTAATGTGATAACATATTAGACCATTAGTGTTTGACATCATATGTCACACTTTATTGACCCACTTCGTTGTTACCGACCATCTAGATTCATCTCACTTAAGACACCTATAAATATATCATTATGTATTACGATGATCAAAGGAGATATTTGAATATTTTAAAATTGTCTTCATCATCTCTCTCACAAGAGCGCTTTTGCCTTTCCTAATACCTAGAAGGTCAACTAAATTCAAGGTAATAAGCATCCTTAAATTTTCACGAAAATAAGGTTAAGTAGAGCCATGTTCTTTATGGCCTCCTCTTCAAAAGGGCAACGGACCATCAAAATACATACCTATTTCGTGGCAAGGTCTACATGTATTTACCACCAATCTAAATTACTGGTGTTTTGGTTTCTTTTCTTCTAGCATATTTGAAACTGAGTCTGATAGTAATGTCAAATAACAAAACCAGCTCTCTTAATAGTTCAAAATTTTGCATGCTTGGTTTTTTTTATAGGGTAATTGTATGATCTTTGATACGCTACATGGTGACATTGATAATAAAGTGATGTTCTGGAGCATGTGATTTTTAGATACCTAATGGTTCAGTACATTTTTATTTTATTTCCAATCATAGACTCAAAGCTTGGTATAATGAGCAACATTTTAAATATCTGTTAAAGGAATTATTTCGAACGGCCAAAGTTCATATCGGATCCCAGTTATCAGGATATATTAGAGGTAAGTAGTAAAAATCAGAGTGTTATATTGGATGGTGAGCATATATAATATAATGTCTTAAAATGTAATCTAAGCACATTTAATGAAACATAAACATCCTAAATGTAAATAACACATATTTAGGATCACTTACCAATTGTTTTTGTTTAGTGGAAGCAAAATAGAATAGGATAACATTGTTTTTATTTAGTGTATGCAGTTCGGATATAGAAAAAAGAGTATTTTTGTCTCCAAACCCGAACCAGTTCACTTAGAATGTAAATTGTAGAAATTCGGGCGGTTTTAACACACGACAAATCGCCCTCTTTCTCGGATTTACACCAATATATAGGGAAAAATTGGCCCAAAACTATATGCGATATATTTTTACAAAAATCGTATCGGCCATTGCCCAAATCTTATATATCGGGGATAAATCGACCAAATCGGCCTATTTTTATAACACTGATAATGAGAGAAATATTTTAGATTTTTGCAGTCAAGTGATCAACTTACTATTCAACTAGAATTTACAAGAGTTGCTTCTTTCATGTTTTGGATGTAGTGTATAAGCTCACTCGATCAAATTGTATAATGTTGATAATTTGTGTGCTAGGAACTCCTAGCTCTGACCCACTTTCAATTGGAACAAAACATTAATAAAATTCACTTGTATGAATTCCAAGAAAATCTAAAATGCCTTAATTTCTACACAAATTCACTATAGTCATCTTCATCTCACTTTAACTAATCTTAGACTCAAAATTCTAAATACCCGAGTCTTAACATATCTGATCATGAGTGTTTGATATGACGCCCTTCATCAACCCACCTCTTTATACCACCCTGCTAGATTCATCTCACCTTAGAAATTACATCCTCATCTATGGGGGCAATCAAAAGAGATATTTTAACATTTTAACATTATCTTTTACATCTCTCACGAGAAAGGTCTGTGTCTTTAAATAAAAAGATCTGCGTCTTTAAATAATACCTAAAAAGGAAACTAAATTCAAGTGAATAATCAACTCAATAATTTCACGATAATAAGGCTTCAAACATCCATATTCTAAGGTAAACAGTTATATTAGATATCAAATAATCACATGCAGTATCAATTAGTTGACCAGGAAAGGAAAGGAACGAACACAGTTATTCCAAATAAACCTAAACAACTAATAGCTCTGCCTATTTTTGATACATTAAACATATCAAAATGCCAACAAAACATCACATCCAGTAATGTATACTTAAAAATGCATTGCAAAGGAGAGAATTAATTATTAAAGGAGAATTAAAAATGCTGGTATCATGTAGTGTAATTGACATAATTGTAAAGTATTTTAACCTTTAATTACAACATTCACATGCATGCGTATACAAATCATACCTTCATGAGGAAGAAGATCATACTCCTCATTTCGTAGTTCACAAAATGCTTCAACCAAAATCTGATAAACCTTTAGACTTCGGACCAAACCATTCTCTCCACCATCCTATCACCATTTCCCTCTCACCGATGAAATCAAGAAGTTCCCATTTCCCTCTCACCGATGAAGTCAAGAAGTTCATAGTCTTCTCTCTGCATATCCAACCAAGCTGACCTTCGATGGTGCCACATTTCTCTGTGGACTCATATCTAAAATTAAAACAAACCAGAGGATCTCCGCCTTTGATTGTGTGCTCCCTCCATTTGTCCCTCCCTCCCTCCCTCAATTATTGCTTTTGAGAACTTCCCAAAGTAACAAACAAAAAAAAGGGAAAAAAGAAAAGAAAAGACAAGAACATTCTCAACTTCAGCTACTTGCACAGCGTAGATCTTTATCACAGTTAATGAATGTCGAATTTATGCTTTTCTTTACAACTACAACTATGCCCATCCTTCCCCTTTGTTGGTACTACTTGACTGATTGTTTGATGGCCTTTTTGAACTTTGGATGGTTCGTCTCCTCCTTTGATTGTTTTAAATAAAATTTGACACAAATTGTATAAAATCTTGAGCCCCCAACCATCGATTTTGAACTTTTTTTCGACAGACAGGGATTCACTATAGATTTGGGTTGGCCACGAAGGATGTGATCCACTTTCCCCCATACCAAATCACGCCTCTTGAATCTTGGTGCCTTCATGATCAAGATAGTGATCGGGGCCCAGAAGGCGAGAATAGAAAGGATAGAGAGCGAGGAAGCCTAAAGAGGAACAGAATGAGTGAATAAAGGGAGATGAACGAGGGTATACCAAAATAAAAATGGATTTGGACAATTGTCACCTGTGACAATTAGCAATTATCACCTGTGACAATTGGCATTTGGCTCTCATGTGCATTACACACAGGGAAAAGAAAAATATTACTGTTCATTTTTGTTTATATGGTTGCATGTGAATAGGATATGCAATGGAAAATTAAGACCTATTCTCAAGACAAAAAAGGCGGTGTGGGCATTGTCATAGGGCTTGTGTTTGTCACTCTTATTTGAGCTCTAGTTTATATCTTATCTAACCCACTCCTGAGGTGAGTATGTCCAAATTAAGTTTGGATTAAAATATTTAGTCACAATAGGTCCTTTGGGTCCGTACCTATAGACTTTAATCGATGCAAGAGCACATACATGTGTCTCATTCCTGGTTTAGATGGAGTCAGATTTCAATTATAGCAAAGTAGCCAATCTGATTTTTCTTTGGAGTAAAAGGTGATTTACAAGTATCCAGCTAAATAAAGAAAACCTAATGAAGTATAGATCATGACCAGGCAAGAAATCTCTAATTCTCTAAACAAATCGTTACCTATATAAAGACTCAATTACATTAGACTTTTCCTCCTATATTGATCAACTAATTGCATTCACCAACATAAATGGGGAAATTCATGTCTGCATGATTCACACTGATAATATCAGAAATTATATTGAAATTATCAGAAATTCATGTTTGCATTCACACTTATATCAGAAATTTAATAAAAGAAATAAAGAACGAGTGTAGAATTTAAATGTCCACAATCCAAGTTATTCTTACAGCACAACTTATTATTACAACTTTACAGGTAAAGCATATGTAAGTCCATAACACCAACACCACAAATTCTTAAGCTTGAACTGGTATTCAACACTCTCAAATAAGATGGGGAGTGATGTATCAAACCCATATGATGCCTTCATATTGTGCGCAATGTCGCTGCTAGACTCACAGCATTCTGACTGAAAACTCATCCTCTGCAATCTCTTTCATTGATGCACATCTCATGAGCAGCACTCCATTTGATGCTGATATTTTTGTATGCTGCTTTAGGCACGATTTAAGCTATAGTCTCGACTAGACCGGGACCTGGCCAAAGTTCAAATTTCACTGTTGCTGCTGCTTTGAAGCCTGCAAATCTTCAGGGGCTCTGTACTCTCTAGTGTATGCATATTGAGCCTCATCTGTCTCAAACTTGTGGTGCCACTTGGATACCGTCTCAGCATTGCTCTTGTATTTGAAAAGAACTGTGCAAGTACCAGATTCCAAGAAACACGGATGCTATTAATATTGATGGGGCCAAAGCATGCAAATTTTGCCTTCAATGCTGGAATTGATGGTAAACTTGAGCCCGCTGGAAATTTCGGGATCAGGTTGTGGGTGTTATGAGCTCGGTCTTCGTTTCAACCCTTTGCACCATTCTTATGCTCTGATGTCGAGGCGTTTTAATCTGCCTTTCTCTTTGGTCTTTTTAGTTGTAGTGTGTGGTATTCTTATCCGGCTGAATATCTAGCTGCTGACTTTCAGACGGGAGGAGATTTCTTCAATCTTGGTCCTGGTCTTTTCTGCAATTTGCAGGTTCTAATACAATGGCTTACGGATCTGCCTATGTGTTGGTCTTTTTTCTTTCTTAGCAATATTCTCATCCAATGGTCTGTGTTTTTTGCAAGAGTACTCACTTTCGTCTCCTCTAACAAAAACATCGATAGATTCTTTTGAAGCAAGTTCATCGATCATTTTGCTTGAGTTATTATTCAGCTTCGTAGCTCTCTTTGCCTTCTTCTTCTTCTCTGATGCTATAATGCTTGCGAGTGATCTGTATTTCCTGCAAGATGAAGAAGTCAGTCCTCTTTCAAGAAATACAGATTGCTAACAAGCGTTATAGCATCGGGGTGGAGGAGAAGGGAAAGAGAGTTTTGAAACCGATGAAAAATTCAAATGAAATGAACGATTAAGTTGCTTCAAAAGAGTCTGTTGATGTTTCTGTGAGCGGGGATGAAAGTGAGTCCTCTTGCAAAAGATACATATCATTGGCAATTGAATTATGCATAGGAGCAAGCATTACAGCATAGGAGAAGGTGAAGATAATTCTGAAATTGATGAAAAATTGTAATAAATGTACCTCTACTATTTATTCTAACAATTGTACTTCCCTATTTATGTCATCTCAGTATTATACTAATAGCAACTTTGGTTCAAAATCCACATAAACACAAGTTTATTTGCAAATAATCAATTTTTTCCCTAACTATATGCTTGTTGCCTGCCATTTGCTTCCTCTGTTATTTTTTTTCCTGCTTATGTAGCCGAAGTTTGGACTTTTTTTCCCAATGTGTTCAGCCAAATGCTTCCTCTATCCTGGCTCATTCAGATTCTCAACAAGAGACTTTGATTTATCTGATATGCTTTTGAATCAGAAAAATAACGGTGCAAGTGTAGGAGTACCAAGAAACATAGATCTTGTCTATAATGATGGGGCCAAAGTGTATAAACTTCAGTTTCAGTTCCCTTACTGTTGGTAATTTCGAACTCGGTGGAAATTGCAGAATCAGGTTTGTTAGTGTTATTGGCCAGGGCTCACTCTTTACTACAGTATTTTGAGGCTCTGATACTGTGGTTTCTGTACATTTTATTTTATTCAATCTTTGTATCTTCTTATAACCAGTATTCTCATCCAGACTATCAGGTTGTTGCCTTTTGAGACCATAGATTGTGCCTTTATCATTCAGCGGAGGAGATTTCTTCGTAGTCTTGGTCTTAGTCTCTACAACTTTGTTATTTTCTGATACATTGGCTTTACCATCTGCCTTTATAATTGGACCTTTTAATTTCTTGGCAGTAATTTCATCCACTCAATCAGTATGCTGCCTTTTGAGGTTTGACTCATTCATTGAAGGAGGCTTCATCAGGTTTGATGAATAGAGAGCTGCCTTTCTGGCAAGTTCATTGGCTGAAGATTTTGATATGTCAGTGAACGAAACTGTTCAAAAACCTTAGATACAGTTATGATTGATTTCTGATCAACAACAGCATGAGGATCAGCTGCAGATCAGCTGCAAGAGCTCTTAGTTCTTTGAGTAGCTGCACAAAAGGATTCAATGGTTGTGATGAAGAAGCGGCAGAAATATCCACATATTTCTTTGGAGTCAGAGCTCTCTTCGGCTCCTCCTCTGATACCATGATGTTGTTGAGTGATATGTAATCCTCAGATTCTTTTGGACTCGGAGATCTCTTTGCTTTGTTCCCCTCCTCTGATGCCTTGATGCAGTTAAGTGATCTGTAATCCATATATTCTTTTGGAGTCGGAGCTCTGTTCGCCTTCTTCTCCTTCTCTGAGGCCATGATGCTGTTAAGTGATCTGTACTTTTTGCGAGAGGGCTCGCTCTCGTCTCTGCCAGTTTTATCAACATTTCTACTTGTATCAGCCGAAGTTTTTGTTTGCTCTTTTTTCCTTCTTTTGATATTGGACTCGTTTTGGCGTGGACCCTAAGTTGCAAATTCAAAAGATACAATTGCACCATTCTTCTTAGGAGCTGTATATCAAGAAAAAAAACATACATTAGCCAGAAAACTCGTGTCTCTAGTTCTTCCCTCATTAACGAGGAACTCATGCTAGCTAAAATACAATCTTGTACTATTTGATACTGCAAAGTTCAAACTTACATCGTGTTTTATTGTGAATTACTGTCAATAGTTCATACGAACTCAAAGAGGTTCATCTCACAATTCTGTAATAGTATCGGAGTAGCATTAATTTTAAGTTTCAAGTTCCTTCTACAGTAATCAAATTTTTATGTGCCATGTATTTGTTGAGATGGACATTAACCTTTATTGTTGCTTCCTAGTTCCTTGGCTATTATTTTTCTGACAGACATTGGGTCCCTCCATTTTGTTTGATAATGTGCTTCCTCTCTCTTGGTTCATCTATCCTCTTATCAACAACAGGTTTCCTTGTTATATTTGATTTGCCAGCTTTGGAATCTGCAGGAAAAAAAAAGTTACTATGAATTACTTATTGCAAGTCAATGCTAGCCGGCAATTAAAAGATCACATAAATCATTATCAACTAGAAAAGCTAGCGGCAATAAAAATGCTAAAACTACCATTCTCTTAACAACTTTTATCTTACCTCATTTACTATTTTAATAGAATGCATTGTGCCAAGGCTCTTATCAACACAAGTTTCTTGCTCAGCAACCAAATTTTGTGTAACTATATATTGCAAAAATAGTCGTTTACCTTTCTTGTTGCTAGCTCCAAGAATTTTTCGATGCTTATTTTCAATAAAGCTTGAAATTGGTAATTTTCCACTTTGTTTGATCAAGTGCTTCCTTTCTTTTGGTTCACGTCTTCTTGTTAACATGAGCCTTAACTATTCTCTTGGATTTGGCATAATTTGGATCTGAAAGAAAATAATACGACATAGGATATGTTTGAAAGAAAGAAATTGCGTGCGATAAACAAATATATGAAAATTTACTCCTACTTAGAAAGCTTATCTTGACAAAGATGAAAGGTCTTAGGTGAATTTTTGCTAATGGTTGTTTATGTCAAATGGATACTACATATTAAGATTTCCATACAAGTTGCTTCCTAAATAAAACAAGATGAATTATGCCTTCTCACAGACCTTTGAGTACTCATTAACTGGTGCCAACATGTATATTTCCTATAAAAAAAAGATAAGTAAACCATACTTGAAAAACATATACTTCAAAAATAGGATCCAAAATTGGTGACCAACGTAAGTACAATTCAAAAGTGCTTTTTTTGTTGAACCACATTTTTTATGGATGCAAATCTTACCCCAATTATGTGGTAATTGGAGAGGGCAAAAATTTATATGTATCCACAAATATATATGTAGAGGTATCTGTTAGGATATGGATATGGTTATCAAATATCTACAGATACGAATATGTAGTGAAATATCTGGATCTATGTAAGAAATATTCAAATATATATTGATCATACAATTGTTATTGTTTCGATCCTTAGATTAATGTACTTGAGCTTAGTTTTGATGATCAAGAGATCTAATCTTAGTTTTTCAGATATAACAAATATATTAATGTACTCTCTTGTATTATATGAACTATATCTTCTCAATTTTATTTGGTTTTCTC
>JBAKGM010019160.1:0-11152 GCA_037177215.1 Asparagus racemosus | reverse complement strand
AGTGTAATAAATAGAATGAATTAAATAAATTTCAAGGCATTATTGGAAATTATCAAATTTTGGAAGGGTAAAAGAGGTAATCAAAAGTTTTAACACCTCAACCATCTTTTATAAATAGTATAAATTAGTAAATTAATAACAGGCCTTTAATATATTTATTTTTTGTTTAATTTTTTATAGGCTTGATTTTTTTCCTTTTTATTTTTGATAAATTTATTTTGACTTTTTTATATACTAGGTGGCATGCACATACAAACCATGCGGTCAAATATCCTAAATTTTTTTAAATTTAACAATTCTTTAGAAATAAAAAATTTCTAAAAAATACTTAAATCATACTCTCTTTAAAAGTAGGAGTTTGGGAAAAACTCTCATTAGACAATATTGTCCTTAATTTCTGAAAATAGTACATTATGATCCCATCCAAATTAAGAGAACCCTTCAAATAAATCTATGGTAGTTCTTGTGATCATATCCTAATTAATAGAAATATCTTTAATAAATTCTTAATAATCCAAAAGTTATAAACAATGTTCTTAAAAACCTAATAATCATATAAGGAACCCTTAAATCAGAAAATTACAAGCAGCCCTTAGAAATCACAAATTTCAAAAAGTCATTAAAACTTTAAAAATTACAAACAACCCCTTCTACAACTGCAAATTACAAGTACCATTTGAAAATTATAAAAATTATGAACACATGACCCATTGAAAAACCCCAAAGTTAGAAAAAAAATCCCCTTAAAAATCACAAATTTCAAAAAGTACTTAAAATATAAAAGTTGCAAACAACCCCTTATATAGGTGCAAATTACAATTCACCATTTGAAAATTATAAAAATTACAAACACAGGACTTGCTAAAAAAACTAAAAGTTATGAAAACACCCCCAAAAATCTAAAAATTACAAAAAGTATAAAAATCTAAAAATTTTGAACAACCTCATGAATAATATGAAATTACAGTCAGAATCCTACAATATAAAATGTACTAACAATCTTCTCACTAGAAATTTTAAAAATTGCAAAAACCAACTTAAAAATATAAAAGGTTTAAAAGTCCCCTAAACATCTTGAAATTATAGACAACACCTTGAAATTTGAAAAATTACAAATAACTCCATTGCATGTCATTAGTAATTAGTAATATATTGAAATATAATTTTTATTTTGTTTAAATTGATGCTTTGGATCATGTAACTAAGTTTCTTTGTTGGTCTCATGTGAATTTTGTCATGTATGAATTTAATATTAATTTCTTATTGCATTAGTCATTACGCATTTGCTATATGATAAAAAAAATTATTTGATATGTCTGCTAGATCAAAGTTGTAAAATCTATAAGGTATAATTAAATTCAGTACATTATCAAATTTGATTTTAGTCTACAAAATATTATCACCATCGAGTAGTGGTTAAAAAATAGGAGATTATATCATGCACTAAAATATATGATAACGATGAACTATTTCACAAATGCCAGTAAGATATAAATTTGTTTCTCAAAAAACCCAAATGAAATAATCAAATTATTTTACCATATACAATACACGTGCATCCCCCCATCCCACATGGTTTAGAGATCATACTCTCTTTAAAAATACGAGTTAGAGAAAAGATTTCCATGGTCAATATTACACTTAACCCTTTCGAATATTACATTGTTATCCTAATTTAATTAATATGTTTTGATTTAATTAATAGAACAACTCAGTATTATTAAAAAGAGAAATTTTACATTTGCTATTAATCCAAATACTCATGTCTATCCAACTACTCTAAGTTTGCATAATATCAAAAAATGTTAAGTTAAAAAGTATTATTAAAAAGAGAAAATTTAAAAAGTATTGATAATATTTGAAAGGATTAATTGGATAATATCTACCCAATTTCTAAATTTGAAATAAATAAGTTTAGTTAAAGTAGAACTGCAACTTTGTTTGATAACTATTATTATTTGCATTTGCTATTAATCCAACTACTCACAATTATCCAACTACTCTAAGTTTGCGTAATATTAAAAAAGTATTATGCTAAAAAAGTTTTATTAAAAAAATTATAATATCAAGACTATTTACAAAGTTAATTACTTATGGTTGGAGGAAACTGAACTTCATTGGTATTACTGTGATTTGGGCTTAGTTATTATTTTTTACTAATATTGATTCATAATTCAAGACTCCCATTTAGTCACGAAGTGCGAATCCATGGTCAACATCCTTACACATTTTGGGATTCTTGACAGACTCATACTAGGCTTGATGCACAGGAAATAACCCCTATGTATCTGGAATCGATTTCCTAATACCTACGGAATCCTAACAAGGTAATTACGATACATAATTGTTTCCCCATATTTATTGACAGAATGGAAATAGATCTATAATCTTACATAGTTTTCGAGGCTGTATTTTTTTTAAGGGGGAAAAAGAGCAGGTTGCCCTATTCAAGATAAATTAAAATATCATATATATAGGGAGTTAATCAAGCAATTAGTAAACTAATCCCTATGTGTCTTGAACTGCTTTCTCTTATAAGGCTAGCTATAAAGTGCGTGAGCTGTGGACTAATAAGTAGTAAGTGCCATATGTAGACGGTTAAAATATATTTCTATCAGGCCAATGTTCAGCTTGATTTAAGAAGTGGATGTCCATAGGCTAAACACTTCGAATGGGCCCAAAACCAAACCCACCACAACAAGCTGTAGCGAAGGTCGCTTAACAAAACGGGTGAACCTCACCATGAAGCCCATCTCGACTAGATTCGACCAAGTCAAGAACAAGTCAACTCTCAAACAACTGTAGCAAACCCCGCCATGCAGCCTATCTCAACTCGACTCGACCAAGTCAAGAGTGGGTGGACTCCCAATTCACGCCCCAGGCAGAGTCAAAAGGTGTCATTAGTCGGCCAAATCATAAGTCAAATTCTATGTTAAATTCAAACTCATAAGATGAGGTTTGCCAACTAATGAACTTCACTCATAACAATCCAAGTGGGCCATGCCATCTGCAGTTCTGAAGAAGGCTCACCCACGTCCAAGTGAGCCTCACCTAAAACATCTTCAGTGAACTTCGCCAAGTCAGCAAACCCAACCAAATAGCCGTTTGAAGGCTTCTTCCAAGGGATTAATTGCTCCCCACTATATCCTATTTTATGGCCACTTAGTCTACAATTAAAGACCATTAACTCTCTCGTTTAGCCTATAAAAGGAGTTACTCATCTTTGGCATTGAATCAGATCATAGAGAGATAAACACACACGCATAAAGATTACTACTATCATACTTGTGATCCAATTAAGCAGAAGTGCTAAGAGGAGACTGAGCCATCTTCCAAGCCACTAAGCTCTCATCTACAACAAAAGACCCATCGTCTTAGTCAATGCGTTAACGAAATACAAGATCGATGTTCTATCGACACACAGAAAAGAACCCCTAGGAAATATAAAATTTTTCTTAGTTTTATTGTAAGCCTTCTAATTGTAATCTAAGTTAATTGCAACACTGAAGACTCGCTGGTGACTCTATGGGAGACGACTTTCTCCTCTGACGAGAAAATCATGTCGTACATCAACACTGACACCCTCGGGCCTTTTTCTGAATCATTGGTCATTGAATTTGACCAAACAAAGTTTGATAAATTCATTTCCATGAATCAATCTTCATCAACGTTGACTATACACTGTTGTCGTAAAATTTACCGTAGTGTGAATCTTGGGTCTAAATTGACCCTTGCGTGTGTAAAGGCGATCTTCATCAAAGACAATTTGAGCTTAGCTAGAAGCGAAACGAACTTTGCCAAAGCGAAGAAAACTCGACTATCGTCTTGAGCGAAGGCCAAGACATTATTACATCTTTTGATCTAGGACATCAGTTCACAACTTCTCTAAGAGTTCGATTTAAAGCATCGCACAATGCTTGCTATGCTTCCTCAATAGAGGCAAAGAATGGGGATAATCCCTCATCTAAATCCCCACAATAGAATAACATCATCAATGATTATTTCGTTGGACAAAAGCCTGGCCAATGTCGTCGAAAGCGGCGTTCGCATTCCAAGGCTAAGAATGGTGGAGTTGGCGTTGAAGAATACTCTCAACTTGGAACTACTGGTAATCTAAAAGAGTTCCTATCTCTGAAAAGAGCTCGCCAATGTCAACATTGAATGACCCTCAAAAGAGTAGTCATCGTAGTTCAAAAGAGTTGCCAATGCAAAACTATACCTGAAAAGGAATCAATTTCTAGCCATCTTAGTCCTGGTCCTGAGCCTTCAAAGGTTCAGACTAAACAATGACATACCCGAAAGAGTAAAACACAAGAATTCACTATCAACCATGAGTAGTGTAACCTCTAGAGATGAGGAAGAAAGTATAGACAGCTCACTCGACCCAGTATACTCTCCTGGTATCAGAGCCATATTGTTGGAGCTAGACAGTGTGTATCGTCACACTAGGTTAAGGTAAAAAGTAGCAATCCCTTTTGACTACTTCTCCCTCTAGGCATGGACATCGTAGTTCATCTCAAGTGAATCAATCTACTTCTAGCGACACCAACTCATAGCATAAAATGCAAACCCTAGTTCAAGTTAAGAACGACAATGAGAGGTAGATCTGACAAACAGAGAAGATCTTCTCACTAAAATGGTGGCTCAAAAGAAAAATTCAGATGACCGAATTGAATGCCTGGAAAAGATGCTGGGACAACTGTTATTAGCATCTCAACCTCTACCAAGTTCTTCAATAGGGGAAAAAGCCAATCGTGAATCCTCCAGAAGAATATCAAGAGCATCAAGACGATGCAGATTCTGAACATGTAGGATCAAAGATGACAACACCTTCAAAGCTAAGCAAGGAAACAAAGGCCCAGGAGGACATCCAAAAATAGCTCAATGTTCTTTCTCGATGAACCAAGCTCAAGAAGGTTGGAATTACCCGACCTTATCTAATCGAGTGTGAAATGGTTCCCCGCCCAATGAAATTCAAGCAACCAATGTTGCATACATTTGATGGAAAAGGAAAACTAACATATCTACTACTTTCACCAACAAATTGGGAATGTAGTGTGCAATGATGCCATTAAGGCACGACTCTTCATTGGCACCCTCTGAGGGGTAGCCTTCATATAGTTCCAGAACTTGCACGAGGTTTCAATCAAATCATAGGTAGATCTAGAATCAAAGTTTCTCTCACCATTCCACGAAGAACAATCTAATGTTACCGTGAGCAAACTTCTATTTGAAAAGCAAAGTGGTAACGAGACGGTCAAGAAATTTATCGAGAGATACTGCAATCTGACGTTGTCATGTCGAGATATGCCTCTGTCGATGTTACTTTAAACTTGTTGGCATAATTTTGTAGGACGGATAGAAGCTCACATGGGTGCTATTACTACCCACACATTGAAGGATTTAATGGAACAAGCTGAGATAGCAGAAAAGCTATTAGAACAAATTCAAATCCTACACGAACTTCAAGGGTAACAAAGGCAAACAAGGGCAGACCTTCTACCTGAAAGCCAAAGAGACTTTCATAGCTAGGGTTCAAAATCCCAACAACTAGAAAAGAGAACCAAGGAAGAATATTCAGCGTGATTATTCATTCAAAGACGAACCTATAGTTGCCATCTTCCATGTTCTTATTACAAGTGCATCTTTAGCGAGTCGTGAAGATTGCAAGTGCACAATCAAGTTATATAATTACAATATTGATCCCACAAGGAGACGTGTTTTCTTGGAAAAAACCGTGTTTCGATTCATAAAATGCGTGCGGGCAATTAGGAGCGGGAAAAAAATAAATTGAATGTGTTGTTTTGGATTGGAGAGGTTTTGAATGTGTATGTATAATTATGTGAAAAATAAAATAAAACTTGATTAAGAGGGAAGAAAAAAGAATGAATAAATTCAACGTAATAAATATAAGACAATGAAAGAAATTCAAGAAAGGACCAAAATAAATAAAGTAAAAATAATGAGGAATTCAATTTATAGATATGAGAAATCTAAAATTGAATCCACTATTTTATTTCTTTTAGTAATCATGAACTAATTTTTTTCCTTTTATTAAATTTTTCTTCAGATTTATTAAGTGTAGACTATCAAACCACTTAAGGAAAGCATAATATATCAAATTATCATCCAAGTCCAATTTTTATTCATGAAAAGAACAATCAACCAAATATTTAATTCTAGAATTCGTAAGCATAATCTATCAAACCACTTAAAGAAATCATAGACTATCAAATTCTTCTCCTAGGTCACTAGTTTATTATCCTATCATGATCATTTTTAGTAGAAGAGAATAATTCACAAATTAAAAAGAAAACTAAATTATTTTCATGCAATTCTAAATTTCCTACAAGGTTTTAGTTCCACATTAAAAAGGAAAATCTAAACTAAGAAAGAAAATAAAATTAATTACAGAAAATAAAAGAAGAACAAATAAAATATAAATGTAAACTATGAAAATAAAAACTACAAATTAATTACAAAATGAAAATAAGAACATGAAAAGGAAAATCTAAGCTATGAACAAAAAAGAAAATAAAAATAAAGAAAAAGAAAAGAAAAACTATACTAATTACAAAAATAAAAGAAACTCTACATTATGCACGAAAATAAATCTACACTACAAATTAAAATTTGAGACAATAATTAAAGACATGAAAGTAAATGTGGGAATTTAAATCTATTCTACAAAAGAGAGGAAAATAAAAGAAAGTAAAAAATAAATAAAAGAAAAATAGAAACTTGCATTCATGGAGGGTTCTAGCCACTTGATAGTTAATTTCCATCTTCATATTCCTCTTTATCAAAAATTAGAGAAGAAAAGAAAATTATGAAGACATGAGAAGAAAAGAAAATTATGAAGACATGAGAAAAAAATTGTATTTCATGTAATATAATTACAAACTTGGAAAGTCTTCTCAATTATGAGTAACCCTCCTACAAAATTTTCCACACCCTTAAACTCTCACTCTCCACCTCTATTTATACACCATTGCACTCAACCCTAATTTTTAAAATATATTTGGTAGGTAGAATATGAGAGTGTACTTAAAGTTGTAAGCATACAGCTAACAAGTTATAGTATAAAAAGTTATCGATCCCACGAGGAAGGTGTTGTAAAAATTTATCAAAATCGGTTCTTATATTGTGTGTGTGACAATTAGGAGTGTGATGAATATGTTTGTAGAGAGAATATGAGAGTGATTGTGAATACGTGCAAATAAGAGCAAAACAAGATTGAGAGAGAAGAAAGAATAATGAATAAGATGAAGGAAAATAAAACAAATAAATAAAAATCAAGAATAAAGAGAAAAATCAAGAAAGTGAAAGATGGAGGATTCAATTAAAAATATGAGGAATCTAGAATTGAATCCACTAGCTAATCTCACTTATAAAATATGAATCATTCTCTTTTTATCACATTCTACTTTAGATTTATTAAGTATAGACTATCAAACCACTCAAGGAAAGCATAACCTATCAAATTATCATCCAAGTAAAATTAATACTCATGAAAAGAACAACAATTAGATAGTAATTCTAGAATTCATAAGCATAACCTATCAAACCACTCAAGATAAGCATAAATTATCAAATTCTTCTTCTACCAATTAGTTCTCTATTTGATTATCCTAAACATGACCATTTTAAGCACAAGAGAATAATCCATAAATTATAAAAGAAATCAAACTAGTTTCATATAATTTTAGAATTCCTACAAGAATTAGTTCCACATTTTAGAAAATAAAAAAAAACAAAGAAAGAACTAAAAGGAAGGAAAACAAACAAATAAAACTAATCCCAAGAGGGTTCTAGCCTTAAAGTGAATTGTACAAGAAAATAAAATCTAAATTACAAAATAAATGCAAGAAAGTAAAGACATGAATGAAAGTAAAGACATGAATGTAAATCTATTTTACAGAGCATTAAACAAGTATGAAAAGAAAATATTATAAGAAGAAAAGAAAATATTACAAAAAAAGAGAAAAGAATAAAAAGCAAACCTTCATCTTCATTTTCTCTTCATCTTCATCCTCTTTTCATCCTTGGATAAAAAGAAGAAAAGAAAATATGAAGGGTGAAAATATTTTTTATTAATTACAATAAAAAGTTATAAATTTAGAAGGTATTCTCAATTAAGAGTAACCCTCCTCTCCAAATAGAGTTTTTATAAAATATTTTACACTTAAACCCCTCACCCTCTACTCCTATTTATAGCCTACAATAAGTAACAAGAACCATTAGATTTTACTTAGGCTCCAAGGATTAAATCTTAGCCACAAAATAAGTTTGTTACAAACCAATCGGTTGACTAATCAGTTGGCTGACCGATTGGCAAATCAGTTGGCCGACCGATTGGAATTGTAAAATTCTAAAAATATTGATAGCTCCGTCTCGTCGAGATAGGGGATTTACTTATATTATATGTTAAATTCTACCTTCCGGATTGAGAGATATCGCCATTTCCTTGTAGCGAAAATCTTAAACATGATTTTGACTTGATTTCTTTTCATATTGGATCCTTATTTCTTCAGTTTCTGTATATTGCTTAGCTCGATCCCGAGCTTCAATAAAAGGTTAAAAAAAAAGGAAATTTGAGTTCTTTTATCTTTTATTCATTAATTCTTCATTAACTTGCAAATTAAGATAAAACACATTATTAGTGACATATTTATTGATATAAAATAGATAATGAGGGTGTAAAATTGTAATAAAAATATGATTATCAATATTACAACCCATAATCCACTTATAATAAACTAAACAAAAACCCATACAAAGCAGATCGGAATCAATTACAGGACACTCGGCATTGATGTCGGCGTCGATAGGAGCATTGATGCTGGCATCGATGCCCACTTATCTCATTTATCATTTTCGCTGATTTTCTTGATTTTTCTTTTGTGGGCTTCTTTGACTTGGGTTTCTTGGGCTTCAATAAAATTGAATATATTGTGAATTGAGAATATTGAGGGCTTTAACTTGAAATAATATTCATTTGAGCTTTTATTCACTTACTTTCAAATTAGGATAAAAGATAGTGTTAGCAAATATATTTATTCAATTTAGCTAGATAATAAGGGTATAAAAGTGTAATAAAATGTGATTATGAGTTCTTAATAAGGGTAATCAATTAAAGCTTCCTAAAGCTTGAAGCCTAGAAGAAGTCAGAAAAAATGATGACCCCAACTACTATCTTTATCGCAGAATGTTTGGACACCCGACAAAGAACTGCTGACGGTGGAATAAATAGAACCTAAGTGCAAGTGCACAACTATCAAGTTATAGTATAAAAGTTATCGATCCCTCGAGGAAGGTGATGTAGGAATTATTCAAAATTGGTTCATAAGTTGTGTGTGTGACAATTAGGAGTGATATAAGTGGTTGTGGAGAGATAAAGAGAGTGGGTGTGATTATAAACAAAATAAAACAAAACTAGATAAGAGGCGAGAAGGAATTAAAGGAAAATAAGAAACAAATAAAGAAAAACCAAGAATAAAGTAAAAAATCACAAAAGTAAAAGATGAGGGACTTAGTTAGAGATATAAGGAATCTAGAATTGAACCCACTAGTCAATTTCACTTAGAAATTATAAACTATTCTCTTTTTATCTTATTTTATTTAAGATTTATTAAGTATAAACTATCAAACCACTTAAGGAAAGTATAAGCTATCAAATTATCATCGAAGTAAAATTAATATTTATGAAAAGAATAACAACTAAACATTAGTTCTAGAATTCATAAGCATAACCTATCAAACCACTTAAGATAAGCATAGATTATCAAATTCTTCTTCAACCAATTAGCTCACCAGTTAATTATTCTAAACATGATCATTTTAAGCACAAGAGAGTAATCCATAAATTATAAAAGAAATTAAACTAGTTTCATACAAGTCTAGAATTCCTACAAGATTTTAGTTCCTAATTATTGAATTAAAAACAAAATAAAATATAAACTGGAGAGTATGAGAGAAAGAGGATAAGAAAAATAAAAACTAATTATAAAAAGAAAAGTAAAAATGAAGAAATAAAAATCTAAACTGTGCACACAAAAATAAATCTAAATTACAAATGGAAAAGAACATAAAATAAATCTAAACTACAAAATGAAAATGCAAGAAAATAATGCAAAAATAAAGACATGAAAGTCTACTCAGCAATGCATCAAAATAAATCTAAAACAAGAGGGTTCTAGCCCCTTGAATATCTAAAATAAGAAAAGAAAATATTACAAGAAAATAAAAGATAAAAGGGAAAATTTATATTGCAAAAGGGTTCTAGCCTCTTAAAGGCAAATCTTCATCTTGATCTTGATTTTCATCTTCATCTTCATCATAAAATAAAGAGAAGAAAAGACAAATATTATGATGTGAATTTTTTTATTAATTGCAACAAAATTATAATTTTAGAAGGTCTTCTCAATTAAGAGTAACCCTCCTCTCCATATGGAGTTTTCACAAAATGTTTTACACTCAAACGCCCCACGATCTACCCCAATTTATAGCCTACCACAATGAATGAGAACCTTTGGATATTGCTTGATGATCAAGGATTTAATCTCAGCCAGAAATCTGTTTCTGTTGCGAACTAATCAGTTGACCAATCGGTCGGCCGACCGATTGGCTAATCGGTTGGCTGACCGATTGGTTTGCACAAAAATTTCAGTTTTATTAAATTCTTGACATGATTTCTCCATGGATCCTTGAGCTTTCATGAGTTTTCATATTTGGGCTTCAATAAAAGGTAGAAAATCAGAGGGTCTGAGGCTTTTGGGCTTTTATTCATTAATTCTTCATTGACCTGCAAATTAAGATAAAATATATTATTAGTAGTATATTTATTAATATAAAATAGAAAATGAGGGAATAAAAATGTTATAAAAATGTGCTTGTCAACTGCTATATCCTCAAAGATAAAATTCAGACTTTCTTCCAGTCAGGACTTCTCATGCTCAGGCCTGAGCAAAAGAAAGTCACTACAAATATGGTGACACTTCAATTCGGCTCCATGCCATAATGTTGGATATCATGTCTCTATTATTTTGATGATAACAATTTATATTATGTGTGTATATGTGCGCTATATATACATGTGCTAACTTGTCAATGCAGATATTAAGATATATGGACAAGTACAAGATGAGTTCAA
>JBAKGM010019159.1:0-11156 GCA_037177215.1 Asparagus racemosus | reverse complement strand
ATATAAGACTCTCACATTCCTCTGAAGTCAAGCATGTACACCTTCAACATGTCCTTCATGATCTATATGGTAGGCTCGGACTGGCCATCAGTCTGTGGGTGATAAGCTAAACTAAAACGAAGATGAGTGCCTAGCTTAGCATGAAGCCCTTTTCAGAAGTGAGTAAAAAATGAGTATATCTATCAGACACGATGCTAAAATGAACCCCACAAAGTCATACAATCTCTTGCATATATCTCTCTGTGAGCTGATCGATAAGCTGTCCAACTCTAAACTATAAGAAGTGTGCTAACTTGGTCATTCGATCTATGATAACCCATACTTCATTATTACCTGTTGGACTCCTCGGTAACATCCTTATAAAATCCATGGTAATATATTCTCACTTCCACTATAGAATAAGTAATGGCTGCAGCAGACCTCCTGGTCGCTAATGTTTGGCTTTAACTTACTGACAAGTTAAGCACTGGGATACGAACTTGGCAACTTCCTTCTTCTTGCCTTCCCACCAAAATTATTGGTGAAGGTCAAGATACATCTTGGTACCACCTGGATGCATGGTGATATCGAGGTATGAGCTTATGTTAATAGCTCCCTCTAAACATCACCTTTCAGTGCTTATAAACAGTCTCCACACATTTGGATTCCATCTTTCCTTATGCATAAATATGTCCTCTTCCCTTCCTCAACCAATTTCTTCAACTCCTGGATCCTCTTGTCATTGTGTTGTTTCGTCCAAATCTTCTCTACCAGATTAGAATCAATCTAGAGTATCATCGATCATCATCTTGCATTCAGAGACAACACTTCAATTAGTAATATGTAGACCTTCTTAGCTAAATCTGCGTGAGATGTCAACACCCTCAGCTATGGGTGTCTATTCAATGCGTCATGTATTACATTAACCTTCCCAGATGATACTGAAGAACTATGTCATAATCTGCCAGCAATTCTAACCATCTCATCTACCTCATGTTGAGCTCCTTCTAAATGAATATGTACTTCAAGCTTTTATGGTTGGTAAAGACCTCAAGTCATTTACCCAACATGCAATGTCTCCAAATCTTCAAGGAAAAAATGACTGCAGCCAACTCTAAATCATGAGTGGCATAATTCCTCTTGTGAGGCTTCAACTATCTCAAGGTGTAAGTAATCACCTTGCTATTTTGCATCAACACAAATCCAAGTCCCTTGCTTGATACATCACTGAGAATGACATAACCTCCTGAGCTATCTAGAATGGCTAGGATAAGAGCGATGATCAATCTCTTTTTTGTTCCTGATAGTTTTTGGTCCATTTGACATTTTTCTTCCTTCTAGGTCAACTTGGTCATAGGACTAACAATCTTTAAAAAATCCTTAACAAGTCATTGAAAATATCCCGCCAATCTCAGGATTCTATGAATTTCTATGACATCTTTCGATGTCGGCCACTTGACTATGTCCCTCAATCTTCTTGCTATTAATAGTTATTCCTACTACTAATACTACATGATCAAAGAACACAACTTCACTCAGCCAAAACTCGTACTTCTCGAGTTTCTCATACAGTTGTTCTTTCCTTGTCACTTCCAGCACTACTCTCAGGTTCTCCTTGTGCTCTTCCTGATGAACTTTTATGAACTTTTATAAATATGGAGCAATAACCTGATTCATTAGGGTTGTGAACATAGATGGAGCATTAGTTACACCGAAAGTCATAATCAAAAACTCACGATGGCTATATTTGGTTCTTAAAGTAGTCTTGGGTATGTCCTCCTTCTTCACTCAGAGTTGATGATACCCAAACCTCAGATCTAACTTGGAATACATGGTGGCTCCTTCTAGCTAATCAAATCGATCATCGATCTGAGAGATTGGGCACTTATTCTTAATAGTCACCTATTTCAAATCCTTATAATCAACTCACATACAGGCGCTCCCATCTTTCATCCTTAGTAGTAAAACTGGTGCTCCCCATAGTGAACAACAAGGACATATAAATCTTTTCAACTTGCAGTCTTCTAATTGTTCCTTGAGCTCTTCTAACTCTGTCGGGCCATTCAGTATACTAGTTTGGACATAGGCGTCATGCATGTGACTATAATGATGGAAAACTCTATACTAATGGTGGCAGTAATCCCGACAACTCATTGGAAAAGACGTCCATAACTCCCTCACTTTGAGTGGAATATGTCTCTCCTCCACTGACTCTTCTACCTCTGTTGTAGCCAAAACTCTAGTAGCTACAGTTGGATACTCTGATGGATCTAAACTCTAACTACCTCGCACAAACTCAAAAGGTGCATGCTTAGGCAAGAAAACTAATGACCCACCGACGGTAATGAATGGTCACGTGAAACATGCTGAGCCTCTCCATTCCTAGGATGATGTCATATACCCAAGGTAATCTATCACTAACAGGTCTGCGTAAAGCTCTCGACAATAGATGACTATAGGGCATAGCTTACACTCTTGATCCACTACTACCACTCCACTACCGGTCCTAAAATGCCAAGCCTAGTCTAAAAGAATATATGTAATGCGGTAAACTCAGACGAATGCAGATGATAGGAAAGGGTGTGAAACTCTAGAATCAAATAGAGTGTGTACAGGTACTGAGTAGGCCGGAAGGATACCTGTGACACATTCTCCGGTAGGCTTTCCCTCCTCTATGTCCATCTCTATTGCCTATTGATTATCATATTTTATTTTATTTTCATACCCTTATTTCTAATAAGTTTCATGCAAATAAATGATTAATATTATATTTTTATCCTGTTTTGTAGGAAAAGTACAGCAAATAAATAATAGCTCAAAATGAAGATATCTTAAACCCAATTGAAGCTCAATGAAACCCAAGAAAATCCCAAGAAAAATCGTAGCAAAAAATGACCCCGATAACTCATCATTGAAGGTGTTGTAACATATTTTAAGTGGAAATATGCAAATATTTTGTTTAATCTAGTTGAGAATTACATAAGATTATCCATCCTTCAAATATAAACCCAAAGAATTAAGTTTGTGCAAAATCAGTGTTGTAGAACTCAAGATATGACCATTTTAATGAACTAGTGGCTGAACCATAAATATTCTGAATCCAATGCAGAATTTTTATAGCCTTGCATCCTATGGCTGAAAACTAATTCTTGGGGGCAAATTTAATCCAAGTGCTCATATTGGTTTATGTAATCTATAAATAGGGGTAGAGAGTGAGGGTGAGAGGTGTGAAAACTTTTGTAAATCCTCTTCTCGAGGATAGAAGGGCTACTCTTTTGAGAAAGCCTTTTAAATATTATAAAGCTTTAGTTTTGTCAAAAAAATTTCTCGTTTTAATTTTTTTCTCAGGCTTGAAAAAAAATGGGCTCTACACAAGGGACGAACCTCATGCCATGTGGGTTTTTTTAGTTTTTAAAATTTCTTATTTAATTAGAATTGAATGTTTAAGAAATATTAGATTAATCTCTTTAATTCATACCTTGCTTGGCTTGCTTAATTTTCATACTTTGTTTTTCCTGCTTAATTTAGGAGTAGATTTATTTTCATGTTAGTTTTTCTTGCTTAATTTAGGAATAGATTTATTTTCATGATTAGATATTTAGTTTATTTCTTGCCTATATTTACTTTTTATAATTAGTTTCTTTTCTTATGTTTTTATTCATGCTTCAGTTTATAACAGAATTAGAAATTAAAAATAATATGTGTGGCCAAATTTCTTAGGATAATTAGGATAAGATAACACATGTATAATTAATTATTAGAATTAGAATTGCTCTATTTTATGCCTTAATTATTTATGTATAGATTAATCAATTAAAATAGTAGTTGAAAGAATATTGTAATTTGATAGGTTATACTTTCTTTAAGTGGTTTGATAATCTATGCTCATTATTATTCTTAGATTATTATTTTCAATTGAATGTCTATCTATGAAATTTAAGTTCATTTTTAGAATCTATCTTGATAATCTATGATTTCTTTAATTATATTGATAGATTATGCTTGTTAATTCTAAAAATGAATATAAAAAAGAGTAATTTCTAGATCTAATAAATAGCTATCTAGTGGAATTTATCCTAATTTCCTAGTTTAGCTCTCTTTCTATCTCTCTTTTATTTTCTAGTTTCGTTAGTTGTCATTTTTCTTTCATTTTCTATTTCTTTTGTTTTTTGCATTTTCTTTCTAGTTCTTTTACCTCTCTATTTTCTTTTCGCTTTTTTTTTCTTGTTTATATTTTTTGTGTTTTCCCTTTTCTTGTTTGCATTTTTATTCTCTCCTCTCTCCCTCTTTCTAGTTTCATTTCTTTTACTCAAACCCACTTTCAAACCCTTTTCATAGAAACCTCTTTTCAAACAACTTTCTAAAAAGAAAAAAAAATCTCCAACTTAAAAACCAAAGAAATCCCTCCTTGTAGTTCAACATTTTTCTATACTATCACTTGGTTGTACACCTACAACAAACAAACATTTTCTTACATAACACATGTCCTCTGGCTCCCTACTGTGGCTCGCACCTTTGATATAGCTAAACGTGATCCTTGGAAAGCCTCCTTTTGTGATTGTAGAGGTGTGCGTGTCGGTGGTAGTACTACGGCACCATTCTGAGATGGCTCTGCTCTGGCAAACTGAGGACACTAGTCTCAGTGGTGTACCTCTCCACCACATCTATGGCACACAACAAACTTTTAGTAATAATCCTTGGTGATGTCTCCGGTTCTTTCACAGAAATGGCACAAAGTCATCGACTGAACTGCGGCACAAAAGTTCAATGGCCGATCCGCTTCCTCTGGCTCGCGGATGATTAGTTGGTACCGTTGCTCTTGGGCACTTCTGCTCGACCATCCCATAAGACTTCTCAAAACATCAATATGTGGCTAAGGCACAATCATAGGTAGAAATCCCCATCGTCGATACAATATGCTGATTTTAGTCTGTCAACAAAAGCTCTGGCCTTGTCGACTTCCTTTGCCACTACGGCTAGTGCATGCTAACTCACCCTGGTGAACCCAGAAGCATACTCCTCAATACTCCTACCACCTTGCTTTAGATTCATAAACTAGCAGCTCACCAAAGACTGGATGGTCTCTGAAAAGAATCACTCGGTAACCTCTAAGCAAACTCAGTCCAAGTGAAAGGCTTGAGCCTACTTACTTCCTTGGTCTCCCACCACTCCTGTGTGGTGTGGGTTAGTTGAAGCTTGACGATCTTGACCCGGTCATCCTTATATATATAGGCCGCCTAAAGTAATCCTTCTACAGTCTTGAGCCACTAGACATCCATCGATTCAGTCTAAGACCCCAAATACTCATTCAGGTGTAGTTTGCAGAAATTAGCTACTCATCCACTGGGCGGAGCCAATTCGACTGGTCGGGTGAGTTGTTGCCACTCCTATCACCGGGACCTGAGTTGTTGCTATTGTGGTAGTCGCTTCCTATGAGCCAACTTGATCTCCACTTGGGTCATCTCCTCGTGGCGCTCTGTTGCCCTCATTAGGGTCTCAAACTCATGATGATGCTCCTCATCTCGTCTAATCACGAATTCCTCGTGATAATGTTCCTGCTCTAACAAATCCAATCCTAAAGGAGAGATGCTAGACTTGGATCGAAAAGAGAAGAAGCAGAAGCAGTGATATGGAAAAATATGCAAATTTTATAAAATATTCTAATAATGTTGGGATGTAAATATTAGAAAGCCTTAAGCTCTGATACCAAATAAAATCTTGTCACGCTCAATGTTCTAGAAATACCTGATGGGCATGTGACTAGGCTAGGCAACATATACATTAGGCCAAACAGTACTCGAAAGCATATATTTAAGCATATCATAAGGATCAGTACATACATCTCATCCATCATACTTAGAACAAAATCATAGAATCATACATGAACACAAATGCAGGAAAACTGATATACAACAAATAGAAAGTATATAATATAAATACATATCGGAAGCAAGATACTCAATAAGGTAACAACATCCCTCTGATAATGAATAATATAAAAGATATCATGAGTCTGATATCTAAGTCATCCTCATGAAATACATAGTAACAAGGCTGCACGGCCACACAAGTCTAGAATAACAACTAAAATAGTTAAGTACATCAGTGCCATTACATAAACAGCAAAAAGGTAAACATAGATAACAAAATCTGGTAACAAGCAAGCTGAAACAAAAACTGAATAAGCAGATTGACAAGCTGGTCAATAGAAACTTCATCTTCAAAAGATCATTGGACTCTGGGATGCATGAAAGTAGGGGTGAAAGGTTCAGTTTTGTCACTGGTGTGCAAACCAGGATAGTCAGAAAGTCGTCTAGCAAGTGGTAAACTAAAAGAGGGATTTGTGCACATGTACCATGTGTCATGAACGCATGATAGATGGAAACGTAAGAAAGACTATATAACTGTATCACTTTATTTACTTTCATGAGAAGAGAAATATGCATCTCAAAATCCAGATCATAGAGCAAAATAAGCAAAACTAGTTATACAAACGCACAGAGATCACAACAAGAGTGAACCAAATCCTTGAGTGTGAAGCAAAGGTAGTTTGTGCTTCTAATTATGCTCCGATTTCACTTAATCTTGTTTAGGGAAAGCTATCACAAGATATTGTGTGTTTTGTGTACCCACTGGGAATGTTACTTGGGTTCTTTCTCTACTTAGTTTATGTGCACAAACTCATTTGGCACTAGCGCTCAAACACAACCTTGGGCCACACATTATCTATGACATGTAAAAATTGCCTCCCATCAGTTAACCCACATAAACACTTTTATTACTTGGTTATATATGATATATTACACACTAGGCTTTTATAACTCAATCCATAGAGAACATCCATCATGTGGGTGCCCTCTCCAATTGGGTTTCCAAAGAAAATTAAACATGCTCGTCAAATATCAAAGCAAGTCAACCATGACTTGATACTCGTGAATACTTAATCTCTTTCTTGATTTCTCTCCCTTGGTTTATTATGCTTTATCCTTGATCAAGTTTTTGGTGGTGGAGAATCTTGAGCCTCCACTCATAGTCACAATGTTTCCCAAACTGAGAACATCCTTGATTCAAATAGAAGTCATTATTGTTTTAGTGTTAGAGGGACACACCCAATATCCAAATGCAAGCAATCATCGTCATCATGTATATACCATATCATTGTGCCCAATCATGCATATCCCTAGGGCCAAGTCTTATGATAACGAACCGAGCAAACAAAAGTCCAACGTGTAACTTAAGCCAACATGCATAATGCCCATAGATTCTAGGTCATGGTAAAGCATAATATAATATGGCAGAAACATACAACAAACACTATGTAATAACATAGCACAACAAGCATTACTTGTATACGTGAACATGGATATATCATGAATTCGATAAAATGATCATAAATAAGGAAATATGACCAAGCAACTACTTTATCATCTACTTCTCAAGATAGAATGAACAAACTTAACTGCATAACTGATATTATAATCCTTGAAAGTAAACTAAAGAATCATGAGAAATAAGCTCAAACGCATTAATTTCACAAAATTGAAAGAATCTATTTTCTTGTACTGAGTGCATGAGCTTGGAGGTTGGGCGCATCCACTCATCCTAATGCTATGTTAGCCAAATATCCGATAGTAGATTGAGAAATCCAAAATAGAAAAATCATCTTTGAAAAACCCACTTGAACTTGTGTGCTCCTTGTTTGGGCACGTGCGCTCAAACCTCGTAAAACATTCTGCTCAAAGGATTTTACTGAGCGCGTGTCCTGGACAAGTTGAGCGCATGCACTCGTTCTAAAATATGCAATTCTCAAAATATTTTTGATCAAATACTTTCTCAATCAAAAACAAATTAAAAACTGACTTCAACCCAAGTTTTGTATTGCCAAGACGAATCTATTCCACCAATTTTTATATCCACCATTGGAGCTTGAGGTCTCGCAATCCAAACCAAAAATAAGGACAACCCCTTTTTCACTCCCCGTGACCTAATCAAAGCACAGCGAGACTTGTACACACCATTCTGATGATGACTACATCAAAATAAGGTGTTAAGCCTATAATTATTGCATTATTGCTACTCATTTTCATTTATGTATCTAAATAGGTCAATTCAGAAAAGATAATTTTTTAGAAAAAGTAACTACTATTAAAGAACCATTTAATAAACCACAATGAACTCATAGATGACCATTCATGTTTTCAACCAATCCCTTGCTCACAATCGAGTTCACAGCAACTACTTGGAAAGAGAAACAAAAGCAATCTGTCAGAGTGGATTCAACAAGCGTCACCAAAGGAATAGGAATCTAAATGATCAGATTTGCAAATAATAGTTTACAATCAAAATAAAACAATTGAAGGAGATAGTGGTCAAAAAATATGATATAGTGCTCAAATAAAATGGTAAAGCAATAATATACAATAAACTAAAATAATATAAATAGGAATGTAGACCATCTAATACTATATAAAATAGAGAATATCATAATGTCACTACAAAACATGGTAAACTGATAAGGGTAATCTCCCACCTTAATAACACAATGTCACTACTAAAATTTCTACTCAAGTCCTACAGTACCGTCGCAACTTGTACCAAAAAGGTATAATAAATCACTAGTGTAAATAATGAGAGAAAATAGCTATTATATTAAATAAAATAGAGAATATCATCCACTCTACTGCATCATCATCATCATCATCATCATCATCATCGTCATCATGTAACATCATCATAGTAATCATGAAGTAAATTACAAATTAACTAGGGTTTTCCCCTAGAAACCACCTTAAAAATAGAGTCATTTTTCAAAAAACCACCTTTCACTTTTAATTTATCTATAAACCACCTTTAAAGTAGGTATTTATTCTAGGTAACCACTCCTTGCTAAATCTTTACTAAAAAATAAAAATAACCTTAAAATACATCATTAAAGTGCATGGCTTGTATCTCAACTACACTTAAAGTTTCACATGTCTTAAATGTGAGTTTGTAAGGGAGTTTATGGGTTTTTTTAGTAAAGATTTTGATTGAGAGTCGTTGACTTAAACAAAACCTCACTTTAAAGGTGGTTTATATATAAATAGAAAATGAAAGGTGGATCCTAAAAAATAACCCAATTTTAAGGTGGTTTCCAGGAAAAAAACCCAATTAACTATAACTGCATTGAACAAATATCATTTTAAAATTGATCTTTAATTATGTTCTTATTTTGAATATGTAATGACTGAGCCTGTCCGCTTAATGTGGTTACACATAAACAACATCATAATCTCATCATAGACACTCATCTCAGAGTCATCTGGTCGACCAATTCACGTTAAGACTCGACTCATCTCATTACTCATCTCCCATCCCTATGATTATTTAAATTATTTTCTTTGTACATATAATATTATGCACTAAATCCTAATCCTCGGAAGCACTCACCATACAACTAGTTAGGCATTATATACCATCGTTGACATCACTGTTAGTAGCTAACCACCTAGCGCGTACATACCCCCAACCAAGGAGATTAATTACCTCTTAGTCTAGGAGCAGGTTACTCAACCTGTCTATATGTACAAAGAATTAACAATTAGAACCCTATCAATCATCAACATTTAGCACCATTCTTCTTGTAATGATATCTATAAAGTTATTCAAATCATCTACAAGTATATTGATTAATTTATAGCAATGTGCTGAGTTATTTGAGTGGCAACACACTCCATAATATAGTGTACGTATTTCATAGAACTACTCCCATGCTACTAAATAATTAAAGACTCCTTCAAGTCACATCACTTATAATAATATTACAATTCCTCATCAATTTGTAATTGTCGAGTCTCTTCAAAACATAAATGGACACCTTCGAATTATCAATCAAATAATCCAAGTTTGGTTGTCAACCAAATACTCATTTGACCAGAAAGAGGATTAACACAAAGATCGTCCAAAATACCTAAAAGGGGTTGTGGAGAATAAGATAACTCCATTTTGAGTTTTAAACAATAATTCATCCTCATTTGATTAGTGTAGGTCTAACAGTTATATCAAATTTTATTAATATGATATGCTCAATTACGATGTAAGTACCCTCAATTATTTAGATAATGGTATTTACAAACCAACATGATAAAAATTAACCCAACAATAAGTGTTACTGTAGGTGTTGAAAATTGCCTATAAGTGCCCGAATATGACTCGTGATAGTGGGTTGGCGATTGGCGAGCTATCCAATGATGCAATGGTGAACAATTGATGCCCCACGACCATTGATGCTCTACGCAGAGTTTTTGGCGGTCCCGCTAGCCGGTTAGCGGGCAGGGGTCAAGGGGGCAACGCCCTAGAAATTTTTTTCCTGGACTTGCGGTGGGCCATTGATGACGTAGTCGATGAGGCGTGCAAGTCAGCAAAGTGACAAATCGTGGAATAAATCTGACCGTGAAGCTTCGAATCAACGAAATCGACAACTCCGAGCCAAACTAGACTTGGATTGACGGAATCGGACCCAAACATCGACAGAACTAAACCGATCGAACTCCAGAATCAACGAGACAATCAATCGGGCTCAAGATCTACACAACGAGGAGAAGAATCAAGGTGGATCCAGGTCAGATCTACTAGATCCACCCTCTAGATTAAGCCCCGTCTTAATCTCAGGGTTCGTGCATGATTTCTCTTGGTCGATTTCACCCACTCCGGCAATCATCTCCTTTGTGACCTGATTCCCATCGGCGGTTATTTCCTTTGCGAAATAATCTCCATAGATCCGTAGATCTTGCATCTGGATCTGATCGCGCGGTGGTCCACGGACAAAAAAGAGTCCCTGGCACAGGCGAAGATCCTACACAAGCGAGGATCCGATAAACAAATCTCGTGTTTGTTCACAAAAGGGCGATAAAGTTGTAATCTTTTTTCGATTTTTCATTGTAAGCATAAAAAAGGCGATCTTTTTATTTGAATCTCGTTGTCAGCGACTGAAGTTTGTAACGAATTCATTCAATGGAAATCGAAACGACTTTCCCCGTGAGCAGTTACTGATTATCACATTTTAATTACAATTTAATACCCTCATTATCCATTTTATATGAATAAATACACCACTAATATTTGTTTTTATCTTATTTTGCAGGTTAATGGTGAAAATAATGAATAAAAGCCCAAACTACTCAATTTTTCTATTTTCT
>JBAKGM010019158.1:0-11157 GCA_037177215.1 Asparagus racemosus | reverse complement strand
TTAACATTACACCTCTGTCAAAATTCCTTAGTACTGTTATGTTAACATTACACCTCTGAATAGTACTAATTCTACAAACTTGATACGTTAACATTCACCTCTATCGATTTGATTCTGTCGACTGGTTAACATTACACGTCTCTCGACTTATCTTGTCGAATTCAATCGGTTAACATTACACCTCTATTCATTCACTCTCGATTAGTTAACATTACACTTCCATCGATTTCCTACCGTTAAGTTAACATTACACTTCCAAACAGTAGTCGTCCTTTGGACTCCTTTGAACGGACTGGTTAATATTACACCTCTGTCGGCTGTTTCATTTGACACATTAACACTACACCTCTATCAAATATTTTTTGACTGCCATGTTAACATTACACCTCTAAACAGTCCCAATCCTAAACTGCCATATTAACGTTACACCTCTGAGCAGTGTCAATTTGGTCAAATTCTGATACCTTAACATTACACCTCTGTCAGTTTGATCCCCAAATTTTCCTAACAACAATCTAACTACGATACGTTAATATTACACCTCTATCATACACACATTAAAGTGAGGGAAAAGAAAGTTCTTTTTATTCAAAAGAGATCTAAGAAGCATTGACAAGAAGTCCTTACAACGGATAAAAAGCATTTATTCGCGTAATACATTTATCAATAAGAGCATCTCTGACATCTTGAGAACCTTTCCAAGCCCTCTCCCTCAAAGCCTCAGGATTAACGAGGGTAGCTTTAGCTCAGACTTTGACAAGTTTCTTCATCCCGACCTGAAGTTCTGTAACCTAGGAGTCCTATTTCTTGGTGAACTCAGCCAAATCTGATTCAAGCTCTTCCTTTTGAGCTCGAGCTTCTGCCAAACATGCTTGAGCCACGACAATTGTTGCTTGGGTGGTAGTAATGACAGTATCCTTCTCCTGGATAGCAACCTGCAACTCCGTGTGGTAACCCTCATTGGAAGCAATACTCTCATTCAAATCTCAGATCCTCACGTCAATCTGCACCATTTCTTTATGGGTAGACTCAAGAGCTTAGTTCTATTCGGCAGACAAATGACGAAATTCGATCTCGAGACCAGCTGTTTGTAAATTCAGCAATTCACTAAGGTGCATTTCAGCTTCGTCAATCACTACCTTAAAAGGTTCAGCATGAGACAAACCAGTAGTCGATGATAATACATCAAGTTGGCCCCTCAACAGTTTCAGGGTACGAGCATACAAACCTCACCCCAGACAAAGGCGTTCGCTATACTCAGATTAAGCAGCTTTATCAAGTCGTTTGCCAATATCTTGATCTCCATCTCAATCAAATCAATGGGATCAGGAGACTAAGGAATGACTATGACATCTAAAGAGCTTGCCCTTGCGGCTGTGCTTATGGTACCCAGATGAAAAGTGAGCAAGGTATGCACTTGCGCATGACCTGCCATCAAAAATGGTGCGAGTATGACCAACAGATTAGATGAGATGGAGGGGTAGTAGACCCTGCCTCGATAGAGGTGGTGATAGTTGCCACAGTCATCACTCCTTAGGTCACAACTTCAAGACTGTGGATGAAGGCTCGACCTCAACACTTGCACTCACAACTGGTTCCTTATACCGCGAACTTGGTAGCACCTCTGGGATACCTCCTTCATACATAGGTGAGGTTGAAGGTTCATCTTCTTCATCAGAAAATTCAGAGATCCTCAACTGATGTCTCGCTATCGAAACAGGTCTAAGCATGGGATCGTTAGGTACAAGCTCTGAGGTGCTAAGATCTCTCACAACAATGACCACAGACTCAGAATGATCACCCATATTTTCAAGACCAAACTCATCATCTGCTCAATCAATAACGAAATGTTAATAGTCAAAATGAGACAACTCCATGGAATTGACAAAAACATACCTGGCATGTGTGAGAGACCGCCAGTGTCACTGATTCCTCCCGCATCCTCAGGTTCGGTCAAGTAGGTGTCGATATCGTAGTGGTCGTAATCAACCTACTCCTTGTCGTCAACCACAACAAAGGGTTCTATATCTGCACGCAAGGGAGAGTACGTTAAATCAAAAAGCACCTCCAATCGCATTGGTGCATGGGCAATAGACTACCTGAAAATCAAACTCTAGTTTCTAGCCTTGAAGTTGGGGATGATTCTTCTGCAACCCTATAAGAGCTCCCAAGGATCGGTTCAGGCTCAAGGGTAGCCATGCGTCTCCTTTTCAGTATTAGTTTAGAAGGGGAAGCGTGTAAGGGTCTTTTTCCCCTTTCCCTAGACTTCAGCAAGTGCCTCATGATGAATTGCAGGTACAGCCGGCTCACGGATTTGGACGCCGTTCAGCCTTTGAGATCAATAGATTCTTGAGTATCAATATTAACAGGTTGTGAAAAATCGGGTTGATCACCAGACTCATTCGGATCATTATCGGGTAAATCTTCAGCCAAAAATTCACTCATACTAGAAATCCTACTCCTTGAACCCTTCTTGGATGACTCCTTGTATCGCTTTAAGATCCAAACTAAACCAGTCTGGTTCACTCGAAAATCAGGATGCGGCACGAATACCTTCCTATACCATTTACAAAACCCTAACGTCATATACCAGTTAGGAGTATGCTGTGGAAGCAAAAACTTCACCGCAGTGGCACCCGTGCCAAAGTGATACCAAGTGCGGGCTCCATCAACTATGCTCCTTGTGCGTAATAATCCCAGATTTGGGTTCCCAATGTACAAGTGGTCGTGGCTAAATTGACGAGCGAAGAGACACAGCAAATAAGGCTCAATGTAACATTCCGACCCACTTAACCTCGCAACAAGATAGCCAAGCCAAATATTCACCAGCCAATGCAAACACTCACTAGGCAAGCAAGTGAAGCCTTCACTACTAAAACAATCCTCGAATTCATCCCCAGGGTTGACGCCGGTTGTCGAAGGAAAGCAACAATAGAGTCAGTAGTTCTCTCTGGCAAAGAGGCCCCTACGAACGCCACCCAGGTATTTGATCAACCATTTAGAACACTCGAACCTCTGAAGCAAGGCAATTTCCTCCCCACCTGATGCAGCAGCTGACATCAACGACGAGCAATGCTGAGTAAACCATATTACCAAATAGTTATATGGCAATTCCACCCTAGGGTTAGGCACTTGTTTCCTTGGGCATTTGTCCTCTTGCTTCAAGTACTATATGGCTAACTCAAGGATATTGTGATGTATACAACTTACCATCGCTAGTAGGAGAGCTAGATTGTATCTGGAAGCCGACATCACTGCGAGATACAATACCTTGATGGATATACAATCTTTCGGCCGAGAAGGCACTACACAACCCTTCAGCCATATTGAGAAGAATCCCGTAAGCAGCGCCAACTTGGATATTGGTTCCCTTGCTTGGTGATGAAAACTCTCAAACTTATCGCTAGCATGAAACCCCCATTCATCAGAATCGGCTGTGTGCAGAACAAACTTCTCTCTGAAGATGCGTTTCTCGATTTCAGCATCGGAAGCTATAGAGATCGCTTCTACTGTCCCCTTCTTACTCACATGGGGAAACAAATATTCAGCCTATGGGACACGAGCAATGGTATGATCATGACTCACACTTCCTTGAGATCTTTGACAGATAAGGAAATGGCAGGTTAGTTCTCGAAATGCCTCTGCAATTTGCGCGGTATGAGAGAAGACACTTAGCTCCTCATTGGTCGGGAAGAATTCCTCATATGAACGATCTCCTATTGGCAAGCGAGATAAATTCAAACATCTCATGAAGAGCAATGCCAATCTCCCCCACCGGAGTGAAGAAAGTGGTGCTATCAGAATTATATAATTCTAAAATATCGTATAATGTTGGCACAGATATTTCAACGTCGTACCCTAACTGCAACATAAAGCCCTAGCTCTCGTAACTTGTCTCCAAAAGCGATGAGAACAATTTGAACGAGACGAGACCACCATTGAGTTCCCATCGATTTAATCCACCCAGGGAACCTAGCATTTGCTTCAGGGTATTAGGCCCCGCTCTTAGCAAGCTCATACCCAAAGGTGCTTGGAATGACTGCTACTTCATTTTCTGGAGCATCCTCTTGAACAAAGCCACGACACAACCCCATAATACTAACCCCGTAAACTCCTTCTTGGTGGAAGCCACCTCCATACTTCAAAATGCCCCTTTTAACGCTATCTTCCTTGTGGGTAAGATCGAAACACATAGGATGTGGCACAGCTAAACGCTGCAGGAATATGAAGGAAACCTGTCGCTCTATCTTCAGTAGAACACATCGACGGCCTTCCAAGGTGAAGTACCAATACTCCGGCCCCAAGTGAAAAAAAGAATTACCACCTGGAACACTATCTCCAAAGAGGAAAGGTGGTTTCATGGACGCCGCTTCGTTAGGAACAGAGAGCTTCGCGTCAGTGATTTTCTCAAGAAGGGTCCTATAGCCACCCACACGAATGATCCTCTCTCTTTCAGAGCTACTTCCTTTAGTGAATAATGGGATTTCCCCATGGAAGACATGTGTCACTTCAGGATCATGAGATCCATCATGACCAAAGTGGTTGTATCGATCTACCGGGTCTCTAGAATAAGCAACTACACAAAGACAATGAAAGGGGTTAGTCAACAAAGATTGAGTCAAACCAACCCAAGAGCTGAGGCGAGCCTTGCTCATACATACCAACTCAGCTTTATTCCAATGTTGGCGAAATTCACCCAACTTGAATGAGCGAACCTCGCCCAAACGAAGATCATCTAAAATGGCGAACATCATCTTAGAGAGGATCGCACAGAATAAAAAAACAACAACAACGAACTCCGCCAAGGCGAAGTTCGCTGCAGAAGCCCAAGAGGCTAAAGAACTCCACCTAAAGACTGAAATTCACCAAGAAGTGCCATCAATGGCCGCTGGCAGAGCCCCATCGCTAGCAATGAAGGCTCGTCGGAAAAGACTACGAATAGTCTCGAAAGTCTCGCCTTTAATGGCATAACGACTTTTGGATGCCATGAGGCGTTGATTAAAGCCCAATGGGCTAAGGCAGATCCAAAGATCACCATTAATGGGTACACTTACCCATCGCTAACTCCAGCCACCCCGATGCATCCTCAGCACGCGGTCGTCGAACTCCTCGAGCAGAGCTTCTTCCCCTGAAAATAGCACGACGTGGGGCCATGGTTGACAAACTCTAGATGGTCTTGAGGAAAACTAGGGTTTGAGAGCTCAAAAGTTGATTTCAAAATGAAGAGGAGGGAGATGAATAGTCCTATTTATAAGCTGAGATTCCATCGAATCTCACTGAAAACTCTTCGCCGCGAACTTCGCCAAAGATCTCAACCCCCAGATCCGCCAGATATCCCACCAACGGACTTCGCTAGAGATCTTGCCTCTAGATCCGCCAAGTATCTCATTAACAACCTTCACTGAATATATCTCACTGTCAGATTCGCCAAAGATCCGCCTTCAACTTCGCTCGAGATTCTAGCCTTGAACCTCGCCAGGAATTTTGTTCCAAAGGAGCTTCCCCAAATTTCCAAATTTGAGCTAAAAGCTTTTAGGTGAACTTCATATAACCAACTTAACAAGATCCGCTATAAGTAAACTGTTTGAACTTTGCCCAAGGTGAATATCACCCAAGCAAATAGAACGCTAAGGCGAACCTCGCCAGAACGCCATAGTGAGAACTTCACTAAGCCCTCAAATTGAGTAGTTCTTAACTCAATTCGTTAGTGACATTGATGTGGTGAACTTCGCCAAAATGACTTGGTAAAATTTACTAAGTCTCAATTCGATCGAGACTTTACCTAGCGGACATCAAATCGACTCCCACTAACACAAGGAAGCTCGAGCCTCACTTTCGAATACACTGACTCCATGCAGAGTCCAAGCCATGCAGAGTCCAAACTTGCTTCAGAAGAAAATATGCACAGATCAATTACACAAGAAGATATGCAACTTCAACATGAAGAAAAGTTGATTTTTATTGATCGAAAACTCAATTACAAGGCGACATTTGGACTATCCACTTACAGAGATGATGGATATTTATTGCTATTTGCTATTGTCCTATATTCTTAAGATATGGGCAGTGTGACAGCTATTTGCTACTGCCCTATATTCTTAAGATATGGGTAGTGTGACGGCTGAGGAGCATAAACGAGCTGCACCAAGCTACAACCCGTGCACCCTTAGCCACACAAAATTGAGAGATAGGAAGTGCCCCCGTTGCTCCAAATTCAGCTATATCTACAGGAAGAAGCACTTCCTATAATCAAAAGTCGAAGTTGGGCCTGAGTTAGCCACACAATATCTAATTACGATCTAGGTTCACATTTGTGACACCTAGTTACTATCGGAGTTCTCGCATGTGGAGACCCATGGATCCTTCTTCAAGCGCCATTTTAGTCGCCGAATTGCCTTATAAAGAGAGCGGCACTCAAGGGTCCATGCATCTCTATCGCGATCAAGTTTGCGCCAAGCCACCGACTGATGCTCGATGATATGCTTGAGCATAGCCTTTTCGGCTGATAACAACTCCGCCAAACGTCAAGGTATGTGGCGTTCATCTGCTTGATTGCCCTTCACTTGGGCTAACTCATGTTTGAGTTTTCTTATCTCAGCTCCTTGATCGAGAAGCATCTCTATCTTATGCGACGCTGGAGCAACCATGAAGAAGAAAGAAAAGATGCAGAGAATGAGGCGGTGAAGAAGTGGATGGGATGACCATTATTTATAGCCCATTTCTAATCTTAATTCCCAAGGAAATCACGTCTCTCGAGATCTGATTGGACCAAACAAAGAGGCTAAATCTTAGCCTAATACTCGGTCAAATCCTTGGCCGATCTCACAAAATCTTCAATTAAGAGATCTCAGCCACAAATCGTGGCGCAAATCCAAAGGCGGATCACAACAAACTTTGCCAGCCAGCCAAAGTCGCTAATCAATGAACTTCGCTTATACCCCAAAATCAGTCGAGCTTCGCTGATTCCTCTAACATCTCCCCAACAACAAAGAAGGTGAGCTTCGTTCCAAACATGGATTTGGACGAGCACAAGCCTCATCAAACCTTCAATACAAGACAACTTAAACTACGTTCAACAGTACACCTCTGGCTATCTTACCCAAAAGTATTTCGATTCTTGCTACAAGCATGAATGCAGGATCTCGAAAACTTTAGGAAGGGTCTTGTAGACGGTCAAAAAGTATTTTTACCTAGATCAATGACTAACTTGGACCTAAGAAGTGAACGCCCATAGGCTAAACGCTTCAAATGGGACCAAAGTCAAGCCCATAGCAAATTATACGAAGATCGCCTGACGACTGACGCCAACCCCATCAAAGACCGGATTCTGTGTTAAATCCGAGTTTGCAAGTGAAGCTCGCCATCTAGGGAGCTTCGCCAGCATTAGCAAACTGGACCAAGTCTTCCACTTCCAAGCAAGGCGCCCCACATTCGAGCGACCCTCGCCCGCAACTGCAGTGACCTTCGCCTACGACTTCCGCGAACCTCGTCAGAACCACGAAGTTCGCCCAAATAGCTGTTTCAGACCTATTTTCAGGGGATAACTGCCCCCACTATTTCCTATTTTAATGGCCACTAACCCATGTCCTAAGGAGGTCATTAACTCTCTCTTTAGCCTATAAAAGGAGAGGAGATCATTCATTCAAAGAGAGGCGCAGAGAGAGAGCTAAGAGATACATACGCATACATAGAGGAGTTTCACAAAAAGAAGACTGAGCTACCTTCTAAGTGATTCGACTCTCGCCAACAGCAAAAGATTCGTGAGTCTTGATTCAGTTCGTCAACGGAATACAAGATCGATGCTCCACCGGCACACAGAAAAGAACCCCGGGAAAATACAAATTTTTCCATTGTTTAATTATAATCTTTTATTGTAATCTGCGTCAATTGCAATATAAAAAGACCCGGAACAATAGCGGTCATAGGAAAGACTTCTATCTCATTAAGAATATAGTCGCACATACATCTATCTTTATAAACTTTGTGCATTTTCATAACTAGAAAATTTTGGCAGCACCTATCCGCTGTTCTTCGAGTATATTGTGTGGATGTTATTATGCTTAACACCATTAGACCGAAACGCAAAACAACATATGCTTATTGTACACAGAGAACAACGAGTAAGTGCTGCCGGAACTTTCTAGAAATGAAAATGTAAAAAGTATAAAAAGATAGATGACGCATTACTATATTCCTAACCCGTCCGAACTGGACAGATCTAATAATTATTATTTCTAATGTCCATCATCTTCTACTTATAACATAACGTACATGATCATTTTGGGATAAAAAAACATAATTTCATATACAAAATGAATCGTGTATCTTATATTACAAGTCCAAACGGTTGCCAGTAATTATTAGACGGGAGTCTCTGGATAACGTTAATTTTTTAATCTCTTATGTGGATATATACCGCATTATTGTGTTATATATTACAATAATTTTGAAAAACATTGTTTGATTAAATCATGCTTTTACACATCACGAACAAACTTATAAAACACACATATAGCACATACATATAGTTGATTGGGTAAGTTGGGTTAAAGTTAGTTTTATTCAGTGTCTTTAGTGCTATTAGAGTTATTAGGGCCAAAGTTGGTCTTAATAATATTATTAGTATTATTAGAGTAATTAGTCTAATGTCATAAGAATTGTTATGGTAATTAGCCTAATTTCATATAACTAGGACTAGAGTAATTATTGACACTAGGCTTAGCAGGGTAATTAGCATATTTTGGGTAATTAGGACCATGTTTAGTAATTAATATTTCACTTTTTTGGTTTAATAAGATAAAGTAATTAGTGTCTCTATAGATTAGGGCTAGGCCCATATTAGAGTTATTATCCTAATTAGAAAAGATATGTAATTAGTGTTAGACTTAGCTAGGGTTAGGGTTAGGTCCATGAATTAATATTTAAATTTGGAATTAAAAATCTATGTAATTAGTGTTTCAATGATTAAGGGTAGGATTAGGGTAATTTGTCTAAGCCTAGCATAATTAGTGTTAGGTTTGTTGGATTAATTAGGGTTAGGTTTATTTGATTAATTAAGTTTAGGTTCATTGGATTAATTAGGGTTAGGTTTATGTAATTAGTGCTTGCATGAATTAATGTTTAAATTTGGAATTAAAAAGATATGTAAGTAGTGTTTCCATGTAAATTAGTTTTAAAGGTAATTAATGTTAGGTTTAGATTTCGGGTAAGGATGAATCCATTTAGGGTTAGATTTCGAGTAAGAATTAGTCAATAGTGTTGATTAGGATTAGATCTGGGTTAAGGATTAGTTCATTTAGGGTTATTAGGTAATTTGACTAATTACAATAATTAGGGCTAGGTTTATTGATTTTAAATTAGCTTTAGGGGCAATTATTGTTAGGTTTAGCTTTCGGGTAAGGATTAGTCCATTTAGGGTTAGATTTCGGGTAAGGATTAGTCACTAGAGTTGATTAGGGTTAGATCTTGGTTAAAGATTACTCCATTTAGGGTTAAGAGTGATGATTTGGGCAAGGGGGTTTTAATTTACCTTTTCTCAAATCTGATGTACACGCCTGCGAGATCGACTGAGCGAACGGCATTGAGTACGGCAACGGCGAACTTCTACTACCAGAGGCCGGCGATCTTCAACGACTTTGACAAGGGCAAGCGGCAAACTTTGATGATGACCTTCGATGGCAACCGACAAACTTCAACGACTTCGACGAGCGGAGAGGGCTATAGTGAGAACAGCGGGCGAAGAGGCTACGGTGAAAACAAGTATGGTAAAAAGATAAAAAGTCGCGTGAAAGAACAACAGGCGATTTTAGAAATCCCGTCTAGAGTAACATCCTCGACGGCTAATCCGTCTAGGATACATGTATTCTAGACGGTTATTCTTAGACGATTAAAATCTGTCTACGATAAAACATCCTAGATGGATTTTTTGCCGTCTAGGATGTGCCGTCTAGGCTAATCTAATCTCCACTGGTTAGGGTTTATGACATATATCAATTACTTGCTAGTAATATGTTCAATTGTTATCCAAAAAAAAAAAAGTGTATGAAATTCAAGAAGTACTATTTCTACTATTTCCAAAAATATGTGAAACAAACATAAAAAAGCATTTCTCTATCGCTTCCTATTTTTAGAAGATACTTCTTTAATCTACTTCTTACTTTTAGTACTTCTTATCACCTAAACAGGCCCTTAATGCAAGCCAGTCCTTTCCTCAGTATGTGTTGAGCATGAGAGATGCAATTAAAATCTGCAACCGCTAAGCTTGCAGCTCTAAGCTGCCAGAGGTGAAGAACTCTTCGGCTTTATCCAGGAAACTACTAGGAAACCTTTGGTGTAACATGAAAGTGTGAGAAGTTTCCGAGGACGGTAAATTGTGCTTGAAAGCCCATTCATCACAAGTCTTTGTTCCTCTGTGCTCCCTCTGCAATTTTGCCTTGGTCACTTTTATGTTGCTAATTGATGTGCTTCCTTTCGCCAAAGCAACTCTAGGGCCTTTACGATTTGGTTTGATGTCAGCTTGGGGTTTTTTAGCCTCTTGAGTTGGTTGGGTTCCATCACATAGATCACTTGCCAGTGAATTCTCTTGCGGAGAGTTATCGGGTTGAACAGCAAGCAAACTTTGTCTACAGGATTTGAGGAGAGAGAGTAGCATATCTACACTCAGTTCTTGAAGCACCAGACCTCTGTTCTGATCACAGCCATAGCAAGCTGCCATGAGTGTACTAGCCAAGATTGGAGTCAACTCAGGGTCGCTGAAGAAAACAAAGGGCAGATCGCAGACCTGTGTGGTCAAAGGTAATTAGATCAGATATCCGTGCTAACTTTTAAATGAGACGAGGGAATAAATTGGACAAAAAGGACACCTTATGAAGAATCGTCGGACTCTTTCCCCACCGAAGAACTGCTTGATTTCCCGCATGAAACAATGCAAAGTAGCCAATAAGCAATAAAGATTCCAAGAGGAGCAAACTGACCTGATAGAAGTAATAAAAGAATTTATATACCAGGTATAGGCTCACAGTAGGATCCATAAGTTACCTATATAATGCAACTAGTATATGCAAAAAAGGATCTCAAGAAATTTAGCCAGGAAGAGAATATTGCATTTTCAAATGTTCCAAATCATTAAATAGACATGACACACACACATATATATAT
>JBAKGM010019157.1:0-11158 GCA_037177215.1 Asparagus racemosus | reverse complement strand
AAAAATCCTATGAGTGTTATGGTTAATTATTTTGAATGAAATAAAAGAATCATAATAAATGATAAAAAGAGGGAAATATATTCAAGAAAGAATCAACAAAGAGGTTGTAGTCATGCTACATCAAGCTTATGGCAAGAGATTTGTTGCTCTAACTCAGACAACTCATCATGGTAAGCTTGTTGGAACTCCTCCAGCAGCTCGGCCCTGAGAGAATCCTCATTGGTGTTCAGAGTCTTTGCAGCCTCTTCCTCCACTTCGGCAAGCTTTTGTTTCGAGAGCTTCAACTTCTCAGACATCACAGTTTGAGCTTCTTCTGCGTTGATCCTTGTCAGCTCCAGGACACTGAAGTTTTCTTCCTCGCATGAAGTTCTTGCCTGAGCTGCGCCATCTTGGCCACACTTGAAGTAAGAAAAACTGGCCTGAACTGACGAAGGGAAAGCCCGCTATCGAGAAGCCTATTAATCACCATGTTCATGAGAGAGAATAACGAGCGAACTTCCAGGCAAATAATGATCCGATCTGGGTCGTGGTCTGATATCAATGTCCTTGTCTGATCATGTAGTCGAGATGTCAGCCCTACAAAAAATAAAGGGATGAACATTTCAGAATCTGCAACTCAAAAGTCAGCAAAGACATCCTTAGCAGAATAACTCATACATGCTTCCATCGGTACAGCTTCATGGCTCAGAGGGGCTATCGGAGGAGTAACCACCGTTGACGCACCAACTACTTCAGATGGTTTCACAACATGGTTAGGAGGAACATCCGAATAAGGAACTGAAAAACGAGCCTCTATAGGAGCCACCGCCAGCAATAAAAAGTTTATCAAATTGAAGCTCTGCAACTGACAAGGAATGGAGGGACCCTTGGACAATTATTCAGTGGGGATATCACCCATTAAGGGTCAATTTTCATCCGGCTCAATTTATTCGGGCCTCAGAAATACTACAAAAATGTATACGAGTATAAACTATTTCCTATTTTTGGTCGAGAAGTTCCTAGAAAATATTTTTTTATTTTAAGGGTAACTCGCCCACCTTCAAACGGGTATATGAGGATAAACTAATCCTCAAAACTCCAGTAAACGTAAGAGTATAAACTGTATTGACACTGATCAACGCATCGCAGCGAAGAATCCGCCGATCAACGGTTGGATTTCTGAAAATTTTGACGCCGATCAACGCGTCGCAGCAGAGAATTCACCGATCAAAGGTTGGATTCTGAGAAAATTTGATGCCGGTCAACGCATCACAATGGAGAATTGGCTGATTAATTGAGGAGTCTTGGAAAAAGTTTGATGGTCAGTTATACGACAACTCACCGACACGAGTCTAAACAAAATGAACTCGGTTACCAGCTTCAGCTCAAGATTCTGACAACGGTCAGACGATAAATGCAGTGCCGTGACACTTTCAGTGATCTTACAAAGCACTGGATAATCTGGAAGGATTAGAGGAATCAAATTCTAAAGCTAATCTCAAGTCCCGTTATACCTATTGAAGGTCAAGGCCTATCATATCCAAAGTATTTCAGGTTCCTCTATAAAAGATTGAGACTGAAACACTTTGGAGGGGGTATCTGTAGGCATTAAAAATTGCCTATAAGTGCCCAAAACGTGACTCGTGATGATAGATTGATAATCAATGACCCATCTGACGATGCAACAAAGAACTATTGATGACGTAACAGTGCCACAAACGCATAAAAGCGAGTCGACGACTAAATGAAGCAAGTGGGCGAGGCGTGCAAGCCAGTGAAGCAACGAATCGTAGGACAAATCCAACGGTGAAGCTCTAGATTAGCGAATACCGACGAGACAGAATCAGCCAGACTCAAACGACACAAAACTGAACCAATCAAACTCTAGAATCAATGAAAGTGACAACTCTGAGCCAAATCGGACTTGGATCGACAGAATCAGACTCAGGATTGACGGAATCACAACATCAGAAAGTCAGAAAAACCCTGAAAATGACAGAACGACGGCGCCGAGGCCGAGCCAACTTAGCCTTGGTCGAGGCAGCTCAGCCTTGGCCTAGGTGACTCGGCCAAGGCCGAGCCACAAAGCCCTCCCCCCCTCTTTTGCCTTGGCCGAGGTGACTCGGCCAAGGCCGAGCCACAAAGCCCTCCCCCCCTCTTTTGCCTATAAATAGGGAGGGGGTCTCATTTGTACGGGGCTAGAAAATTTTCTGAAGACCGGATCTTTTGAGCGGGGAGACGTTTGTCAAAGGCAAGACCTTTTTTTGAGATCTAGACTTCTTGTACGTGAGGAACTCATCCCAACGCGGATCTAGGTCAGATCTACAGATCCACCCTCAGGATTAAGCTTGGTCTTAATTGTAGGGCTCGTACGTGACTTCGCTTGGTTGATTTCACCCACTACGGCAATTATCTCCTTCTTGAGTTAATTCCCGTCAGCGATTATTTCCTTTGTAAAATAATCCCCCTAGATCTGTAGATCTCACATGTGAATCTGATCACACAGTGGTCCACAGACGGAATAGAGTCTCCAGCATAGGCAAAGACACCCAAGCAAGCGAGGTCCGATAAACAGGTCTCACATTTGTTTAGGAGAGAGTCGTAAAGTGTAATCTGATTTTTATTATAAGCCTTACAAAAAGGCAATCTTTTTGAATTCATTGTAATCACATCAAGCTGTAATGGATTCACAAGCAATGAGAGTCAGACTGATTTTCCCGGCAAACACCAACGTCCTTCTCGACTCCCCCAGTTGAATCACTTGTCGACTGACCGGAGACTGCCTCCTGCTCATCCTCACCTTCGCCTCCTTCCACATTATAACCACCCCCCGCCTTCTCCACATTGGCGAGAAGGTCTGTGTAGTTGGCAATACTGGGAGGATACTGAAGTCGGCCGCTAAGTTCTTGGTGCTCGATAGGTAATTGGGCCATCGTGTAGTCACAGCTGGCTTTACAGGCTAGCGTGACTTCAATTTTCCCCATGGCACTCTGGCGAAACTCCTCAATGATTGCGAGCCAGCAATTTTCTACAATGACTGACTGATAGTTAGGAGACTCCAGATATACCACCTTGCTCTCTACAAGGCTCAAAACTTCCAGCTGAGCACACCTCTCCTGGAGTTTTCGCTTGGCGACCAGTTCCTCCTCTAGTTGGGCTTTAGCATTCTAAGCAATTTGCTTCTCAATAGCAACTTGCCTCATAGCTAAATCCCGCTCCTTTAACGCCTCGCTAATTGAACTAGTGGAGCTAACCCCCTGACCACCATCTTGAAGTCTTCGCCTGAGTTGCTGAATCTCAACTGACTTCCTAGCGTCGAAAGCCTTGAGCTCAGCAATCAGCTGCTCTTTCACTTCCATCTCCCGGCGCTAGTCGTCGAGCTCAGCCTACTTTGCCGAGAGATCTGTGATGACTCGATCGAGTCTGGCACTCTCGACAACTCCACACTCCTTGCACACCTTCCGGAGCTTCTCATAATCCTGATGACCCCGTGCAAAGCAATGATATATCTCCCGTTCCACGAGACATCCATGGGTCAGATAACTCTGAAGGATTATGTGGAGGCCCACGTTGGGAACGGGCTTCGGGAGCTCTTCATCATTGGGGAGGCTAAACTGCTCCACGGCTTTCGCCTGCATATAACAGTACTGGAGCACTGATGAACGGACATCCATGTGGTTAGCAGGGTTATACCAGTGTTCGTTATCAGGCTCCTCCTATGGCTTCCGCTAGGGAGGAGTCTCCCTATCAGCAAGTCCCTCATTTTGTCCCAAGCCCCCACCTCGGACTCAGCCATATAATATAGAGAGGGCCATCCCACTGGCGTGAAACCCCTCGCTTTACCTCCGGTTGGCTCCTTGCCCTGTCGATGGGGCCCTTGCATCTGATGGCTCGAGACGCCTGCTCCATTTCGAGTCTCAACCCTACTAGGAGTCGACTCTGAGATGACCCCATGCTTAACTTCAATAGGTCGGGGAGCGATTCCCTCTCCCGGGTCAGACGACCCCATCTCCATTGGGTCGGTTGGGGTTTCCCCTAATTGCCTAGCCCCCTCGGACCACGAGAGGTCTTCTTCTGCCACTTCTTGCGGAAGCTTGAGACGACACTAGAAACAGCACCCCTAGCCATCTTGTCCTACCTTGGGATGGACGTGACCCTCTCGGGAATTGTTGCTGTTCAAGGTCGTTTAGCCTGTCTGGTTGCTGCCGCTGCCTCAGACTCCTTAGAAGATTCTTTAGAGGGAGCTAGCTCAGCAGCAGCCTCCGAGCCTACTATACCTCTGAATGTTAGGTTGTGAGCCCTCGTCTCGTCCCGCTCAGGAGGGGGATGGACGAGACCCCATGCAGCTGAAGGACCGACTTGTCGAGGAGGGGCCCCATCGTGCGTGGTACAGTGTAAGAAATGATTTTCTCCAGCTCATGCCTCTCAGCAGCAGACAGAGGCTTTGGGTCTAGGGCCCCTTTCCTAATCTCAGGCCAACTCAAACAGTCGAGGTTGGAGTCGTCTCCCTGTACCCAGACAAACCTCTCTTTCCACCCTTTGTTCGATGTAGGAGCGTCAAGAACCACCTTGAACTCTCCCATCACCTGGAGATAGTAGTGAGGAGCCTTCTGCACCATCACGCTTACCAGATGACTCAGCACATTTATCGACGGGTTGATGCCCAGCCACGAGCAGATGACAACGAAGCCCACTAGTAGTCCAACAGAGTTGGACTTCATCTGCATCAGGGACACCCCCAATGCCTCAAATACTCTTCGAAGGAATGGGTGCAGCAGCAGCCACAAACCACACTCCAAGTGCTTGATATACAAGGGGGCTTTCCCCTCGCTATGATGATATATCGCCGCAAATCTCGCCAGTGCTGTCAGCTTGAACTCCTTCGGGATGTCAAACTTCAAAGGCAATGCCCGCATTTGCGCTGCGGTCACCTTGGAACAGAAGCTATCCAGCTGGCTCAGGCATTCGGAGTCCATGAAGAACAGTTCGAGAAGATGCTGGAGAATCATCGGGGATCTGATTCTGTGAAATGTCAAGTAAACCTACTCTTCCTTCATTTTCGCTCATATGTAGAGAGCCACGAAGGTTAAATCAGCCCCTCATCCTCCCTCTATTTCTAGTTCAATGGTCGGGATCACTTCTCTCAGGAAACGAAATGTCAGGCGCAGAGAACGAAGCATCAACATTTTAAAGCTATTTACTGACGTCAGCCACGTCTCTTCCCAAGAACCTTCGCAACCCCTTCCGTATACGCTCTTCTCAACCAGGACCCGGGATTCTATTTTCACTCGAGCCCGACTCAAAGCCAACTCTAAGCGAAAGGGGCCAACTATTATGGCCCTGGACATTTTTTTCACTGTTAACCCTTGAATTTTGGGAGGAATTCCAACCTCTAAGATAAGAAAGTGCGCTTAGACCGTACTGGCTAAAATCTCACAAACGACTCGAAAGTCGGTATCAGTCGTCCCCCCAGTTGACTACCTCCATAAGGCAACTCAGGCAACGGAGCCGGTCTTCGACACAGTCGACTACCTTCGTGGATGACACGAATGGTGATACTAGCCGTTCTTTCGACTCTTCAGTCGACTACCCCCATAGAGCGACTCAGAAGATGAGACCAACCGTCCTCTTAGCTGACTACCTTTGTGGACGACGCAAATGGTGGTGTTAAATGGTCTCTCAGAGGGATGGTGCGAATGGCGGTGTGAGTCGATCCCCTACATAATCGACACCTTTCCCTACTCGACCAACTCAAGCTCTCGTCCCCAGACGATGGTTGTACGAAGTTTGGGTCTGACAACGCATCGATATCACATTAATTGCATGATCAGTGGCTTGATTCCCCCATCTCACACAATAAATAAAGCACTTCGAACCATTCTGGCTGCGTGTATAACTAACCCCATCCCCAATAATGTCGAGGGAGCAGTGCTAACTCCCGCTCCATTCTCCAATCGACACCTGTTAAGGTTGTTCGGCGCAACCTCCACTACCTATTTCTATCTAATCACCAAGTCAGCACATGTAGGAATAGGGCTGACTCACATTTTTGCTCAGTACCAGCCAGAATGACCTAAATGCCCTCTGACTCCCATACAAATAGAGAACTGGATAACGGATAAGGTAAGCCATTTTAACCTAGAGAATTTCTACACACAACATTCTCATCTTTATTTTCCTGTTCTCAAAGGGAACCCATACTAACCTGATCGTCGGAGGGACCACCAAAGATCCCAACTCCACCCTTTCACAAGTTTTCCTCAGAAGCGAGAGAGACTTTCGACGAACTGAACCACCAGGCATTGGAAGAGAAAGCAGACCCCACTCAACCGAAAACCCTAATCTAACAAAGATTATCAATTGTGTGATCTGAGCATCAACAACATCCCAACTCCTGTAATAGTCGTTGTATCCAAATTCTTTCACAAGTGACATCAGCCATGGCACGATACTCTGATTCTACACTTGACTTTGACACAACAGCTTACTTCTTGCTTTTTCATGAGACCAAGTTTCCTCCCACAAATACACAGTAGCATGTAGTTGATCTCCTATCAGCAGGAGATCTAGCCCAATCAGCATATGAGAATCCCACCACTCTCAAATGTTTGGAATTAGAATATAACATTCCTCTTCTAGGAGCACTCTTCAAATATCGAAGAATTCTCATGACTGCATCAAAGTGTGTTGTCCGCGATTCTGCCATAAACTGGCTTACCACACTCACTGAATATGCAATTTCTAGTCTGGTCACAGTGAGGTAGTTTAATTTTCCTACCAGCCTCTTGTATTTTCCTGGATCATGCAGTAGCTCCCCTGTCTTGACATTAGTTTGTAATTGGAATCCATTGGTGCATCCACTAGTTTGCATCCAAGAAGCCCTGCTTCAGATAGCATATCCAATAACCTATGGGACATGAAAATTTCTTAGATAGATCTGGCTATCTCAATGCCCAGAAAATAGTGAATATCTCCTAGATCTTTAGTTTGGAAGCGCTGCTATATAAACTTCTTCAAAGTATAAATCCCTACTGCATCATCTCCTATAATAACAATGTCATCAACATACACCACTAGTAGAATTCTCTTCTCTGTTTGATTTCGAAAGAACATAGACTAATCGCCTGAGCTATGTTGGAGACCAAATTCTTGAACCACAGCTGTAAATTTACCAAACCATGCACGTGGAGACTGTTTAAGGCTGTATAATGCCTTCTTCAGTAGACAGACCTTGCCATACTCCTCCAGATTGACAAACCCAGGAGGTTGCTCCATGTATACCTCCTCCTCGAGCTTCCCATGCAAAAATGTATTCTTCACATCAAGCTGATACAGAGGCCAGTCCTACTGAGTAGCAAGAGATATAAAAAGACGAACATATGTCATCTTGGTGACGAGAGAGAGAGTCTCTATGTAATCGACGCCATAAGTTTGAGAATATCCCTTAGCAACTAGATGGGCTTTCAGTCGTGAGAGCGAGCCATCTAGATTTTAGTTTGATTGTAAAGACCAATTTGGATCCAACTGTTTCTTTCTAACAGGGAGGTCTACAAGCCCTCATGTCTAATTGCCTTCCAATACTTGCATTTCTTCCTGCATAGCTGCCCGCCAACCTGGATGAGATAGAGCTTCTGACAAAGACTGGGGAATTTGGTAAGAATCCAAGGGTGTAATGAAAGTATGATAAGAGCTAGAAAAATGTGAGAATGTGACGAAATTGACAATAAGATGTCGTGTACAATTATGAGTACCCTTTTGTAGTGCAATGGGAATATCATCAGATGAAGAAGACTCACCAGGACTTGGAACTGTATCAGTCGTTTGCACTGGAAGTGTAGACAGAGGTAGTAACTACTTTGAACGTTGAGAGTAGACTTTAAGCAGTGTGTCAGCGAGGGGATGTTCTAAAATCACAATGTTAGGAGAGTCTACATCACTAGTGGAAGATGATCTAGTGGAAGACGAGCTTACAGGTATATGAAATGTATCATCATCGTCTTCATCTGACACAATGTTAGGAGTAATATATTTATGTTGTGGAGCGAAGTATAAATGTTATCAAAGAAAGTGGCATCAGAGGATACAAAGAATTTTCGTTTAAATAGGACAATAACATTTATATCCTTTTTATGTTCTAGAATATCCTAAAAATACACATTTTGACTCAGGGATCAAGCTTAGATTTCTGTGGATTGGTATTATGCACAAAGCATACACATCCAACTACAAGAAGTGATAAGGGGAAGGCTGATTTGGATGGATAAAGTACTGAGAAGGGTGTTTTACCATCCAATATGGTAGAAGGAGTGCGGTTAATCAAATGACATGCAGTTAAAATCGCATTTCCCAAATACTGTCGAGGCATGTTCAAATAAAATAACAAAGTACGAGCAATGTGTAATAAATACTAATTTTTACGTTTTGTTACTCTATTTTGTTGAGGTGTATAAGTGCATGATGACTCGTGAATAATGCCATGTGTGGATAAGTATTGATCAAACTCATGATTAAAATATTTTTTTACACTGTCAGATCTAAAAGACTTTATTTTCAACCCAAATTGATTGTGAATCTCAGAAAAAAATGTTTAAAATGTATAAAAAGTTAAGATCTATCTTTCATTAAGTAAAGCCATGTGACACGAGGAAAATCATCGATAAATAGAACATAATATCGAAGACTAAACAATGATTATGTGGAACAAGGTCCCCAGACATCAGAATGTACAAGTTCAAACAAATTTCTAACACGATTATTGACTCTAGATGGATAAGGCATTCTATGCTATTTTCCCATTTGACATGGCTCACACTCCAAACCACTCACACTCAAATCAGGAACTAACTTCCTTAAATTGTCTAACGATGAGTGACCAGCTTACAGTGCATTTTAAAAGCTTTTCCACTACCATTGATACATGCCATAGGTCCATGCTGTCCATCCAAATAGTATAGACCTCCTACCTCACTCCTTGTGCTAATCGTCCGATGGGTGCCAAGCTCCTGAAAAAGACAGCGATTAGGAAAGAATGTTACTGAGCAATTCAAAGCTCTAGTAATTCTACTAATGGACAATAAGTTCAAGGAAAGTTTAGAACATGCAAAACAGAAGACAATGGTAACATTAATGAAGCATGTGCAGTTTCAACACCACAAACTTTGGACTTAGATCCATCAGCAATAGTTATATCTGGAAAGGAATTGTTAAGCTTAATGGATGTCAAGATACCTGAATTCACGGTCAAGTGATCAGTTACACCTGAATCAATAATCTAACTAGTGGGTGCTAATGACGAAGAGAGACAAGCAAAGGAAATACTTGACTTGGCTAGTGTGGCAGTAGAGGTGGTCGGTGTCAGGGATGAGTTCTGCATCTGAAGAAACATCTAGTACCATGCATACTCATCATCGGATATAGTGACCGTAGGGGTACTAACAACAATCAAAGTCTGAGAAACAGTAGCAGGAGTCGGTGTGCTCTTGGTAGTAGCCGCGACATGTGCTGAAGGCTTGAAGCAGCCCTGTAATAAAGGACGGTTGAACTTTGTGTGACCCTCCTTCTTGCAATACCGGTAAAAAAATAGGTCCACCACTCTTCTCTGTATAAAAACCACCGGTGCAACCGCCAGTGCATCCTCCTCCCCTTCCAGCTATCCTGCCTGGAAATCCACCTCGTCCCCATCCACCTGATGACTGAGTGCAAGCTGCTAGGGCTAAGCAATCTGATGAATCTCCTGAGCACTGAGAACCATCAAGAAATGAGCGCTGCAACAAACTATATGTTTTAGCCAGTGAATTAGAGGTAGAACTCCTAAGTATTTATGGTCTGGCTGAGGAAAACTCCTGAGGGACACCACCCAGAAAGTACAAAACTGACATCTTCTCTCTCTGCAGCTGCATCTGCTGAATGTCAGTGGTGATGGGAAACAGGCTATTCCACTCATCGTGCATCCGTCAAAACTCAGAATAGTAGTCTTTCTAAGTTCGACCATCTTTCTGGAGGGGAGTCATCTCCTAGTGGATATCATAGGCTCGAGAGAAATTGCCCTTTCTAGAGTAGAGGATAGCCATATAGTCCCATAGCTCCTTCGTAGTCTTGGTGTGAAGAACCATATCCTGAATACTTGGCTTCATGGCATTGAGCATCTGGGTGTAGATGATGGTGTCATCTCCCTCCCAATCTTCCGTGAGCGGATTTGGTGGATCCTGGATAATATGGTGTCTTTTCCTCCTACCCTTCAAGCTCATCTCTACAATATTTTTCTATTACATGTAATTATTTCCATCTAACTTACAATCAGTAAGTTTTGAGGAAACCACTTCCTGAACATTTGATGTGGGTTTGGTATCTTCTGAACCAGCCATAACTACAAAGAAATTGTCTCCAAATACACACCCAAACAAATCCCAAAAAAGTAAACTCACCACAAATCTCTAAATGAAACCAAGATACCAAATCCCACAAAGAAAAGATGTAATCAAATAGAAGCAAATTGTAACACATCATAGGATTTTTTATTTTTATTTTCATTTTTTTTATTTTTTTCAGTTCTATTTGTAACAGAACAAATTTTTTTTATTTTTTTAATAATAAATATATATACCTAATTAGTAAAGATCCAAAGAAATTAGATTTGCGAAGTTGATGATGACATCGAGGCGACGAGGATTGACAACGACATCGGAACGAAGTTGCGACGACAAAGCAACGATGTTGGTGGCGATGGTTGACGACGATGAAGAGATGGTGATGGCGACAATGCCGAAAAAGATGACAAGGATGATAGTGTTGATGCTGGAGAAGACGAAATGACGAGGTTTGAAGATGACGACGACGAGTCTCGTTCAGCTCCGGCGACGAAGATAGGGTTAGGGTTAGGTATAGGAGGAAGAAGATACGTTTAGGGTTAGGTTTAGGTTTAGGGTTAGGGGAGGCTACGATACCATGTTGATAAATAGATACTGCGAAGATATTATTCATCTTGTTCGCGGTGGATAAAGCTGCTGATTTTTCCATTGATCTGAATCTGTTACACCTTTATGGGATTACAAACAAATTTAAATAAAAGATCACCTTTTTATAAGGCTTACAACAAAAAAATTAAATAAAGATTACAACTTTGACCCAGTTGAACAAACGCGGGATCCGTTTATCGGATCCTCGCTTGCGTGGGTATCTT
>JBAKGM010019156.1:0-11160 GCA_037177215.1 Asparagus racemosus | reverse complement strand
TTAAGTTTTCCTTCGAGAGTGACCCTCGAGTCTTCAAGACCTCATAACGGGAAAGCGTGCGACCCTCGTTCTAGGAATTTTTTTTGGCTGTCTACAATCCCCTCCTCAGTCCCGTCTCACTGAGAAGTACGATGACGCTTCTTCTGTGCTTAGGCAGCCCTCTGGATTGTCCGAGTGTCAGCTCGGGAGACCTGTTCAGCCCTCAACTCGTCAAGAGACTTAACAGGAATGTGCTCACTGGCTGCCAAGAGCCAGCTGTAGTATAGATATGTCGACTCTAGCTGGCGATCGGCACTCGGAAGGCTGAATTTAACGCCAGTACTCCCCGTTACACTCCACAGCCATCCTCGGACGCCATCTACCAACCTGCCTAGGGTCCTAGGCTGTCAGTTCGGATTCCCAACATAAAGTTGGTCATAACTGAACTGACGGGCAAAACGGGAAGGGAAATATGGCTCGATGTAACACTCGTCTCTCACCCGAAAAGTGAGATATCTCGGCCTAATGTTCGTCAGCCAATTGAAGCAGCCGACATCCAGTAAAATCTGATGAGCCCTCAGTCTTTCTTCGTCAACCAAAGATTCCCCGTACTGACCAGAGAATCGGGGAAAACATCTAGAAAAGACCTAACCTTTGTGAAGTTGCAGCAGCCTCCGTACCTCTGAGAATCCGCGTCCCTGCCATTTGCAGTCCTCCAGGGATTGAAGAAAGGGGATCGATGGATCTACAAGACTCAGTGGCGACATCATGTCGGGACGGTGTAGGATGAACCAGGCCATCAACTAAGTATAGGGGAGCTCCACCTTGATGTGAGGGATCTCCTCTGACGGTTCGCCTTTTCTCTAAGCAAAGGCATCAGATATCTGACGAAGTCCTCCGTAGATGTTAGCCACCATCACAGGAAGAAGAGATAGCTCTTTCTTGTGGGCAAGCTAAACCGTGGGGTAGAGTACCTCTAACGGCAAGGCGTCACTGGCCTGACATGGCACTACGCATTTCTTCAACCAGATGGCCAGAAAGCCAACCAAGAGGGTCGTCGGTTGGATTGGCTTCACCGCGCACCATAAGAAGGTTGAAAGTTTGGTTCCTGCTGAGAAACCATACTCAGTATTGCCCAGGGTATAGGATTCAACACTAGATCTTTGATCAGCTTGTTGACCTTCGAAAGGGTGAGAGGGGCCAACTCGCAAATGTTCTCTCTAGAGGGGCCCTCCAAGTTACTGAACAAGTAGTTGGCGAACTGCTTTAAGCTTATATGTAACCTCCTCTTCGCCATAGGCTCGATCTGGGCCAGAGCAATATGATAATGGCATGTGAGATCCCACAGTGTATTGTAACGGCCAGGCAGGCGGTCCTTCAGCTGACCCAACTCTCGACTCGAAGGAAAGTATTCTTGATACAGTATCTTCCCCATGGGTAAACCAAAAACCCAGTGCATCTCGTACAAGGTTAGTCCAAGCTCACAGTGCCTGGTCAAGAAAGTGTTCGAGTCAGAATCATAGAGCTCATACAAAGCAAAAAAGTGGCTGGCACTGATCAGGAGGCTGTACATAGTAGTGCGGACTGCGGCATATAAACCACAGGCTCGAAGCTCCTCACCCCATCGGCCGAGGACGTAACTGGTCAAACAGATCCACCAGAGCCTATCTGCAGAATGGACCCAGCCGAAGAATCTATGTCCGGATGCCGGCATCTCTCACCCCAGCTGCGCAAGACAGTTCTTTAAAGTCTGAGCGATGGTAAAATACTCGTCATGAGGCGGCGTGTCCAATCCCAGAATGCTAGGGCGTAGTCCGACAACACGATTCCTGAGTGAACCCGGAACTGACTGATGGGTAATGAACCCACAATGAATACTGTCCTGCTCCTCTGTGAGGTGCCACGACTCCTCCATGCCACTGCCTGGTGCCTCAGCTCGGTCAAACAACGGTGGCAAGGTATTCTCTAAAGGTATTGGAATCCTCCATCGTCCTTATGCAGCCACTGCTCACTATCAATGAAGGTCGCATCTAGGTCTCCAATAGAGTCACCAAACAAGTAGCCAGTCTTTCTCAGAGGCTGAATAGAACTGGTGTCTCTCACGAGAGGGGCGTCAGTCATCAGCAATCTCAATACCCAAGGACTACCCTCTAGAACTACCCGGATCACCTCTGCAGGTGTATTCGGTGTGAACTGGGGCGAAATAAATATGGCAGGGTCATCACAAGTGGAATAGTGGTCACCGCGGCGCCCATCAACTGCATGGGAAGGAAACGCTCTGGAGGGATACTCGACTGAAATAAAAAAATCAGGACGGGTTAAACTCAGTTAATAAAAATATATATATGAGGCGTTGAACTCATCTCGCAAATCCGTGAGATAGAGTCATGGCCTTATGACGTAAGAGCCGATATCAGATGTACTATGGTCGCAGGGCAATATACCCCGCCACACAAGGTAACGGGATATCCCATCCAGCCAACTATGGTACATCACGGAATCGTTCCCGTCTATAATCGGAATATGAGCGTCGATCCTCACCAAGGAGGAATCAAGGCTATGTGGGCATCGATCCTCACCAAGGAGGAATCAAGGCCATGTGATATGCAAACGCAAGCCGTGAGTATAAAAAAATATATGAAAAGCTCACCGGCGAACGACGGGGGTATGCCCTCACGTGAAGGGGCAGACGGCTAGCTCCTCAGAGCGCGTGATCTTCCCGACGACATGCTAACCTGCACAAAAAATATGGATGTATCAGATGCATGCAATAAAAAAACAAAAAAAGGGGGCCTACAATCTCGGCCAAGGTCGAGACCCTATCTCAGCCCAGGCCAAGACCAATGTCCCAGCCAAGACCGAGACAGGTCTCCCCATGCCGAAATCAAAAAAAAAGAAAAAAAGAAAGAAGAAGAGGAAGAGAAAAAAAAGGGGAAGGAAAAGAGGGAAGAAAAAGAAGAAAAAACTCATATTTTCTTGTCATGGAAACCCTAATTGCATAATCTTGTACACATACCTCGTAGTTTGAAAGAGAGAAGACGACGCGAGGCGAGAAAACAAGAGGAAAAGCACAAAGAGGGGGGCTGGCCTGATGGAGAGAGAAAGAGGGGTAGAGGGCTTTTTATAATAGCCCTAGATAGACCCAATCCTCTTTGAATAAGGACTATTATTTGACCATGAGTAGGAATTTTAATTGGGGGCCAACTGGATATCAAAATGGCACCAAATCAGCCCAATAACTGATCCATTCTCTCTCTCTCACACATATTTAGAAGGATCCTGAAGATTTATTCAGCAGAATAACACTTCATGAAGGCCACTATATATCCGGCTTAATTTATTCAAGCCCCGAAATACTCTAATAAGGTATACGAGTATAAACTATTTCCTATTTTGTCGAGAAGTTCCCAGAAGATATTTCCATAAAAGAAATATTTTTAGGGATAACTCGATGAACGCCAATGAAGCAGAAACCAATCAATGCCAATCAACGCGTCGCCAACGAGGAAATCAGAAATACTCCAAAAAGGTACACGAGTATAAACTATTTCCTATTTTGGTCGAGAAGTTCTTAGAGATTATTTTCATAAAATTTTCTTAAGGATAACTCGCCAATCTCCAAACGTGTATATGAGGATAAACTATTTCCCGAAAACTCTAGCAAACGCATGAGTATAAACTGTGTTGACGCCGGACAACGCGTCTCGTATCAAGGAAATTCCTCCCACTGTGGAAACTGTTTCCTATTTTGTCAAGGAGTTCCCAGAGGATATTTCTATAGAAAAAATATTCTTAGGGATAACTCGATGAACGCCAATGAAGCGTAACGACGCCAATCAACGCGCTGCCGCCGTAGGATTCGCCGATCAACTGTTCGAATCTGAATAAAATTGGGCGCCAGTCAACGCGTCGCACTCGCCGATTGAAGGCTAAAACTCCGTATATAAAAAGTTTGATGGTCAGTTGGACGGCAACTCACCAACACGAGTCAAAAGTGATTGAGCGCAATCAGCTACAATTCAAGATTCTGACAACGGTCAGGAAATAAATACAGCACCGTCATGCCTTCAGCTATCCTACAAAGAACTGGCGAATCTGAAAGGATTGGAGGAATCAAGGATTGAAGCTAATCTCTAGAGAAATTCATTTGTCGACTTCAAGTCAAGATCTCGATAGCGGTCAGTCAAAAAGTGTAGTACCGTAATGCCTTCAGTTATCCTACAGAGAACTGGAGAGTCTGAAAGGATTAGAGAGATCGAACACGGAATCCACTCATAGGTCCTGTTACACCAACTGAAGGTTGGGGTCTATCATATCTAAAGTATCCCAGGCTCATCAAAAAATCGAGACTGAGACACCTTGGAGGGGGTATCTATAGGTGTTGAAAATCGCTTATCAGTATCTAAATTAGACTTGTGATGGTGGGTTCACAACCAACGACCCATCAAGTGATGCGACTAAGAGCTGCTGACGACTTAACGGCGTCACAAAACACATAAAGCGAGTCAACGAATGAATGAAGTGAGTCAGCAAGGCGTACCAGTCAACGAAGCGACATATCGTGGAATGAATCCAGCGAAGAAGCTTTAGGTCAGCAAGATTCAACGAGGCGAGTCAATCAGACCCGAGCGTCAACGAGACAGAATTAACTGAACTCAAGTGACGATGCTACGCCGATCGAATTCTGGAATTGTCAACCTAGCTTTAATTTGACACAACCGGGCAAAAACAAGAACGGCGGGTGAACAAACGAGTGCCGAAAAGGGACAGAACCACCTCGAGCCTATAAATAGGAGAGGGGGGTCTTCATTTGAGGAGGTTGGAAAATTTCGTCAGAGATCCAGAGCTTCGCGAGGCCTTTTTGCGTAGATTCGAGCACCGGCGAAGGAGAAAAGTCAGATCCACATCCCATGCAAGCGTCGAATCTGTCCAAGTTCAGATCTACACGGGGAGGAGGGGATCTGGGTCAGATCTACACTTTCACCCTCTAGATTAAGCTTCATCTTAATCTCAATGTCCAGCGCGTGACTTCTCCTAGTAGATTTCACCCGCTCCGGTGATCATCCCCTTCATGAGTTGATCCCCATTGGTGTTTTATTTCCTTCATGAAATAATCAACTCAGATCTGTAGATCTAGCACCCATATCGAGATTACGCAGTGGTCCACGGACAAAACAAGTCCCTGGCATAGGCAAAGATACCTACGCAAGTGAGGATCCGATAAACGGATCCCGCGTTTGTTCTAAAAGCGTAATGTGTTAATCTTTATTGTTCGATTCTCGTTGTAAGCCTTATAAAAAGGCGATCTTTTTATTTGAATTTCGTTTGTAATCTCATAAAGGTGTAACGTATTCAAATCAATGACAATCGAAGCAACTTTTGCGGCTAACAATAAGCTGTAGATGAAATATCTTAGATTCTGAACTTGCTACAGAATTTGACAAAGGCATTGCTGATAAATTGTGGGCTGTTGTCGTGCACAATTTATTTTGGGATACTGTATCGATAAATGATATAGTGTTTGATGAATTTGATGACATCACTCGTCTTGACTTCTTTGAGCAAATTGCTTCAGCCTATTTAGAGAAGTAATCCGTGATTGCTAAAATAAAGCGGTCACCATTTGCTGATAGGGGGAGATAGGTCCTACCACATCCATTCCCCATGTTTCGAATGGCCAGGAAGTGGTTGATGGATGCAGGTCTTCTGGCGGCTGATGCATGTAGTTAGCATGTATTGACATGTGTGACACCGTCTTATGTATACAATTACATCTCTGATCACGGTTAGCCAATAATAGCCCAATTTACTTAGTCGATCTCCTAACTTAGGACCTGATTGATGTGCACCACAACTATCCTTTTCCTAAAGCTACGAGAAATCCTTGCATAAAAAACTTTCTATAAAAATTAGAAAACTAAAAGTAACCCAGAATTCCACACGCAGTTTAGTTTGAAGACGAATGTCTCTGAACATGAATATTATCTAGAACCGTGAATTATTTTTATGTATAGAGCACTTCTTAAGCTTTCCAAAAATATATAATAACAAAAATTCTATAGAGCGAGTCAAAAGATATGATCCTCCAAAGTTGCATCTTAGAATCTATCTAAAAATACTCTTTCGCTTTAATCGTCCCACTTTCACATGTTCGGATTTCTTCCAAAAAAAATTTATTATTTCCTTCACATCATTTTTAATGCAATGGTGACTAGGCAGTGGAGCATGGGTTGCCTAGCCATGCATCTGACGCGACAGCATTGATGAGACTAATAGATCATTCCCTACTTTGAGATGTTTCCTAGTGGAGTCCGACTAAAAAAATGCCTTTGGTCTTAGATTTGGACTTACTTTGATGGATTTCACATTGAAGACGCCTTTCATCTTAGACTTGGTCTCCTAGAAAGGTAGGCTTGGTTAGTCTAGTTGTGTTTATATCTAGGTCGGGCCTTTTGGCCACACAACTCGGGTCGTTAATTCGACACATGGCTAACTTTTAAGATCTCGTTAAACATAGTGATTTTTAGTGCATAACAAGTATTATCTAAACATGCCCTAAGAAATGCTTGGATAGGGGATAGGCGTCGTGTAACCAGATCTAAGCAGTATAATTTAGATGGATTGACTAGAATATTTATCATGTTTAAGTTCAAAGGAGTGAGATTCCTTTTCTTTTTTTCTTTTTTTTTCGGAAGTCGGCATTTTGTAGTGTAGAAAGCAATCATATGATGATCAAACAGCATGTGCTCACAGAAAAATCGTTGGACTTAAATTGGTCCCACTGAAAGACCTTCCATGCGGCAATACTCAAACCATTGCTTTATAAACGATAGATCATAATATAGATATTAAAGAATTGAATATAGAACATGACATAAGCTCATACGAAGAGCATATGTAAATTCTTAAGTCGTTGGAGAAAACTTCAAGTGTATACAAAACAAAAAGAGAGTTGGCGTTTCATGGCTGATATTAGGAGTCGACTTGTAAATCTTTTTTTTAATAGTACAATGCACGTGATTTATACATGAACGTACATGTTTTAAGTTTTGAATTTTTTATTGAGTAGCAAACTATGTGTTAATAAATATAATTGTATAATAAAATTACTTAAAAAGAAATGTATGAATTAATTATTATTGTGTAGTTATTGTAATTGAATATTTTTCTTATAATAATCACCCAACGTTAACCTTTTTTAAAAAAAATCCCCAAATCTAAAATTATTCTTAAATAAAACTATCAATTCTATAAGTTCTCTTAAATATGCTCCTCCAACTTGAAAGTTGTTAATTTAACTCTAAATCAACTAAGCTGTATTAATCTTGCTAGCTTTTTCCTGATGTTTCGTAGATAGTTACACTTGATACCTGCAACATATTGCGATAGTTACTTCTCATTATAATTATTTAATAGGGCAAATTACACTAAACCCTTATGAACTTTCAAAATTACACTAAAACCCCTGATGACTTTTCTGTTTCAAAAAGGACTCCCAATAACTTTCTGAATTTTGTGAAGATAACCCCTATAAATTAGAACTAGAAAATGACATAAAAAGGCATTTTGAAAGTTAATAGGGGTTTGGTGTAATTTATCTAAAAGATATCAGGGGCTTTCTACAAAAGTTGTTAGGGGTTTAGTATGATTTTGAAAATTCATAGGGTCTATTTACTGCAAAATGGTAAAAGTTCATGGGGGTTTACTGTAATTTACCTTATTTAATATTATAATTCTTAGTTCAAGTAATATTATTAAAATAATTATACTGTCTGTATACTATATAATATTTATCTAATTTGATTTTTAAATTATGCTCTTAAATAATTTAGTACAATAAATAATTTGTAAATTTTTTATACTATCATTAATAATTAATAGTACTATTATTAATTTTAAATATTTTTGTAAAAATGATTAGTTTTCAATCATTACCAAGTATAGATTATTCAGTATCTAATAATAATCTTTGAGAAAATACTCTGAAAATAATATTAAATTATATTTTTAATAATATAATACTAAATAGATAGTGTCATTCGTAATTTATGTGATATTATTAAAATAATTACACTATTTATGTGATTCAAAATTTATTCTATTTATTTTATTGCCTATTGAATTACAATATGATTCTTAACAATATTTAGTAATATATTATTCTAATTATACTATCTTAATTATTTTATTATAATTCATAAATAATTATTATAATCATTGAATTGGTTACTATTACTAATTGTGTATACTTATGTTATAAATTATTTTATTTTATTATTTTTAAATAATCAATAGTTATAATATTATTCATAATTATAATTATTTAGGAAGGTGAGGAGTAATGAGAGGTTATATTTATGTAATGAAAGATTAATTGGAGATAATGGCATAGTTAGAATTTATCAAAATTTGAGAGGGCAAAAAAAATAAAAGTTTTAACTCTCCAATCCTCTTTTTATAATAGTATAGATATACCCATAGATAGATTTAAAAGTATAGATATAGATGGATTAATTAGTACCAACTTAATGGTGAGATATAATGATTAGGCTTCGATTTGGGCGGATCTCATCCCAACCTAGATTGGCGTAAAATAGGCTTTGAATTTGGGCCGGCCTCGGTAACAGAGGGCATCATCCTGCGCAGAACACGTGCTAAGAAATTGGGAGCAGTAGAGCTGGGAACCAAGAGCAAAAGCAGTGAGAATGGGGACAAATTTTCAAAACAGACTCTATTTGAATTTGTTTTTAAAAGCGACCCATTTGAAATTTAATGAGCATTTTCGATCTAATTTCAACCAATCGAAAATACTAAATAAGTTTCGAAAACTTCAAGGGATTCTAAATCCCGTGAAGTTTAGTCGTTAATTACTCAGCCTAATCACAAAATAGAACCAAGTCATCTCAAAATACAACCAAACTTCACGGGATTTGACATCCCGTGAAGTTTGGTTGCAACTTTATAGGATTTCAAATCCATGAAATCCCGTGAAGTTATAGGGTGCAACTGAGAGAGAGCTTGAATTGAGCTCTTTGTCAAATTAGCCTGCAACTTCCCGGGATTTCAAATCCCGTGAAGTCTGTAGCGGCCCCACATGAACCCAGTTTGTTGATATCTCTCTCCCTCACGTGAACTCTTTTCACTTGCTCTCTCTCTCTCTCTCTCTCTCTCTCTCTCCTCCCCAACCTAGATCCGTCGCCGCCACTGACATTGAGTGTCTCTGATCACTTGCAATCACCGTCACCAGCCTTCTTTAGGGCCAAAAATCGCCGCAGTTCGCCGGATTTAAATTTAATGCTTCAACAAATTTTTGGTAAAATCTTTAAACTTTTTTGTTTTTCACCTAAATTTTTACATATTCTCACTATTTCATCATAATAACTTGTTGTAGTTTAGATTTTGGAATAATTTTTGAACTATTTATGAATTTTGTGAAAAGGAAATTTGTATATGAAGTTGGATGGGAAATTAGGGACAATTATAAAAATTAGCGAATTATTTTTCAATTTTTAAAAGTGAATATTTTTTAATTTATTTAAATTAATGAATTGTAAAAATTAGGGAAATGAAAATATTAGGGTTTGACCTATGGTAAAAATTATGGACGCCTAAAAATTAATATTAGGCCATTTAATTGTAAATATTTTTTTGTGTTTTTCGTGTAATACTAGTTGACATTGAAATTTTTTATTTCTCAGAGGTAATGATGAACGATAGAATCGTAATCCTTTGTTCGTATGATGGGAAGATTAACTACCTGAAGAATAATATGTCTGTATATGAAGGAGGTGTGACGAAACCGTTGTTTATATCAAAATCATGTACTTTCGATGGATTGGTTAATGACTTACAAACTTACATTAACCAATCCATGTGAGTATCACCTCAATGTGATTTCCAGTTATCCCGTTACGGGGAACAGATCAAGAGGCATTCAAATCTCAAGTGACTACGATATGGGTCTCATTGGAATATTAAATGACGAGAAGCGTTCAGTGGAATTATTTATTGAAAAACATTAAAGTAATTTGGGCAATGCAGTCAATCATGATGGAGTGTACTCTCGCATGTTAGAGGACCTTGAAGTTGACTCGACCGGTTTTTTGTCTCCGCAACGGGATATGGGATGAAACAGCACAATATTTGAGTGGTCCTTCACTTGTGGGGACTTTAAGTGCCTTCGATAATAACGCTCCCCATCAAGATATAAGGTCTTACACAGGAGTGATAATAGAAGATGAGAATGCAAATGTCAAATCAGAGGATGATGACGAAGAGGATGGCTTACAAACTAATAGCATGACGTGTTTGATAGATTTTAATGAATGGGACAACCAATTAATTGACTGATGTTATTCTAACAATGAGTATGCCGTATGCTAACAATTAGCATGACGTGTTCAATTTATTTAATAATATAATACTAAATAAGTAGTGTAATTCGTAATTTATGTGATATTATTAAAATAATTACACTATTTATGGGATTCAAAATTTATTCTATTTATTTTATTGCTCATTAAATTATAGTATGATTCTTAATAGTATTTAGTAATATATTATTCTATTTATACTGTCATTTTAATTATTTTATTATAATTCATAAATAATTATTATAAAAATTTAATTGGTTACTATTAATAATTGTGTATACTTATTTTATAAATTATTTTATTCTACTACTTTTAAACAATTAATAGTTATGATATTATTCATAATTATAATTATTTAGGAAGGTGAGAAGTAATGAGAGGTTATATCTATTTAATGAAAAATTAATTAGAGATAATGACATGGTTAGAATTTATCAAAGTTTGAGAGGGCAAAAAAGAAAATTAAAAGTATTAACACTCCAATCCTAGTATAGTAGTATATATAGATATAGATATAGACGTATAGATATAGATGGATTAATTAGTACGGTGAGATATAATATGATTAGGCTTCGCTTTGGGCTCATCTCATCCCAACCTAGATTGGCATAAAATGGGCTTCCAGTTTGGGCCGGCCTCGGTGACGGAGAACATCATCATGCGCAGAACACGTGCTAAGAGTTTGGGCGTCGTAGAGCTGGGAACCAAGAGCAAAAGCAGCGAGAATGGCTATCGGAGGCGGAAGCAATGAAGTAAAGCAGCTGGAGGACTGCACTGTTGCCAAGTAAGAACCTCCTCCACTCTTCAC
>JBAKGM010019155.1:0-11161 GCA_037177215.1 Asparagus racemosus | reverse complement strand
AGATTTAAGGCAAAGCTTAAACTCGAGGAATCTCCAAGTGAAGAATTATTGAACTCTTTCTCTGCTCTTTTTTAGATCTCCAAGCTCTTGATCCCCCCAAAAATCAAGATCTCAGCCCCAAAATCTAGCTCCCCTTCAGATGGGCGTAGAGGGCTATTTATAGCCTTTGGGCAGTGTAACAGCTAAAAAGAACAGAAGTTATGACCTGCCAGAATTGCATAGTGGGCCAGACACTTTTTTGTGTCTGGTCACCAAAACTATCTCGCCCATTGGCAAGATAGTTTGTACTGTCTCAGCTAAAGGGTTTTAGTTTCCAGGCTATAGTAACCGCTCTCCCTCTTTTAAGGCATATTTAATGCCTCATGTATGCGCTTAGTGGGTGTTTTTCAAGGATGTAACTGCCTATTAATATAGATGAACATCCCCACGTGTTGAAAAGGTCAAATGAGCCCCATAAATAGCAATAAAACACGTGGAAAATGTTGCAGACATAAAAGTGTCTTGACAATGGCCCGAACACAAAAAGTATCTTGACAATGGCCCGGACGCAATAAGTGTCTCCGCAATGGCCCAGACACAATAAGTGTCTCGACAATGTCCCGGACACAATAAGTGTCTCCGCAATGGCCCAGACACAATAAGTGTCTTCGCAATGGCCCGGACACAATAAGTCTCTCGGCAATGGCTCGGACACAAAAAGTATCTCGAACATGTCTGTGCCAGTTCTACCCCTATGGTTGATTTCATTAGGGTTTGATGATGTGGTTCTTCAATTTTCTCATGATTAAATCACACTTGGGGTTCATCAGCAATTTTCGATGCCTACAGATATCCCCTCTAAAGTTTTCAAACTCCGCAGTATTTTATCGAGGAGTTTAGAATACTTTGGATAATATGAGTCTTGCTTCTGTCCAATGTTGAACTTTATGGAAGAGGCATATATCTTGCTTCAGCTTTCGAACCCTGGCTACGTGATGTCACTGACCATATTCTGGGATCAATAGCTGTTGCATCTATATTTGAATTGACTGAAATGATTGAGTCAATTTTGAACTGATCATCTTCATCCTGAAGGTTGCATCTTGGGTTGTAGTTGAATTTGCAGGAGTATCAGGATAAATATTTATCCGACCACTTTAACCCGTCACAGTGGGAGATGGTTGCTCACCATTACTGTTATGAAGGAGATGGCATATGATTCTTCTTCAATAATGAGGATTTAGAGAAGAGGCATCATCCAGCTTACTGAGCATGCGGAATTGAATTATCCGTTGTAGGGATAGGCTTCAGAGAAAACTCCCAAATGTAACCTAGGTCAACTTACTTTGGAGACGTCACGTGTCGTCAAATTCTTAAGTTGCCGAGATAATTTATTGGCCATCTCTTTGTGCGCGACATGTTTTGGTATCTCGCCCAATCATCTTTGTGCACGACGCGTTGTGGTGTCTCGCTGGGTTGTCTTTATTTGAGACACATGTTGTGTCGCACTCAAAAGAGCCGATATTGAGTCCATGCTTAACACTTATTAGCCTGCTTCTTGCTGAAGCCTCTCCCATTCAACCTGGACCACTGGCTACTCAAGTGGAATCTAAATCAACTCCGGTGGTTCCCGAGGTCGAACTGACAAATGTGGGGCCAACAGGCCAAGCTGAGGGATCAGACGTCGAACTTGCTTGCTTGAAGAAAGCTGTTGAAGATGCCCAAGAAATGCGGGATCTTCTGAAGATCGATCTAGCTAGAGTTGGGAAGTCTTGCTCGAAGTTAGCTGGATGACTGAAGACCTCTGATGAAAGGTCCGCTGAGCTTGAGCGAGAGATTATTCAGCTCCTAACAAAATTTCAGGAGGAGCTCTCAAGCCTAGAAGAGTGGATTCGCCACCGCCAGTTATCCCGCTGAAGTGCTTTTGTTCTATTTTGAGCATAATCTTGATAGGATTTTGGCAAACGCTAAGCCCTTAACGGATTTGATAAGCCTTTACTAACTACCGTTTGAGTTAGGCTAGCATGTAGATTATCTAAGTCTGTTCTACATGTAACGTTGTGCTAAGAGAATGAAATCTCTTAGACTTTGTACTACGATATTGAATACGTAGACTTGGTCAATTGTCACGGGAATTGACTACCTGGTGGCGTGTGTGAGACGCTGACTTATTCCTAATTTAAGGACAAGAATAACGCCTACTACGCATAAATAGGCGTAGGTTTAACAGATCATTAGGTCAGTAATGAGATTGGCTATGTATTAAATACATAGACTTTGTTTGCTACGATACTGAATACGTAGACTTGATCAATTATCACGGGAATTGACTACCCGGCGGCATGTATTAGATGCTGACTTATTCCTGGCTTAAGGATAGGAATAACACCTACTACGCATAAATAGGCGTAGGTTTTAACAGATCATTAAGTTAGTAATGAGACTGGCTATGTATTAAATACATAGACTTTGTTTGCTACGATACTGAATACGTAGACTTGATCAATTATCACAAAAATTGATAACCCGGCGGCATGTGTTAGATGCTAACTTATTCCTAGTTTAAGGATAGGAATAACACCTACTACGCATAAATAGGTATAGATTTAACAGATCATTAAGTCAGTAATGAGACTGACTATGTATTAAATACAAAGACTTTGTTTGCTATGATACTGAATATGTATACTTGATCAATTATCATGGGAATTGATAACCCGGCGGCGTGTGTTAGACGCTGAGTTATTCCTGATTTAAGGATAGGAATAACACCTACTACGCATAAATAGGCAAAGGTTTAACGAATCATTAAGTCAGTAATGAGACTGGCTATGTATTGAGTACACAGACTTTGTTTGCTATGATACTGAATGCATAGACTTGGTCAATTGTCACGAGAATTGACTACCTGATGGTGTGTGTTAGACGCCGACTTATTCCTGATTTAAGGACAGGAATAACACCTACTATGCATAAATAGGCGTAGATTTAGGCTTTTGAAATTGTTGTCTTCTCTTAGAGCAAAGATGAACCCGTTGTGTCTTCTCTTAGGGCAAAGACGAACCTGTTATGTCTTTTCTTGGGGCAAAGACGAACCCATTATGTCTTCTCTTGGGGCAAAGACGAATCCGTTGTATCTTCTCTTGGGGCAAAGACGAACCCTTTGTGTCTTCTCTTAGGGCAAAGACGAACCCTTTATGTCTTCTCTTGGGGCAAAGACGAACCCTTTGTGTTGCAGAAGAAGAAGGTATTTTCTTATCTCCTGCTTCAATTAAAAACTCCTTGTTCATGTGAACTGAGAGTCAAAAGATTCTTGACACACGTGCATCGAAAAATCTATAAGGAAACTCAAAGTGAGATCTCTACTTCGAGAATCTTGAGAGGTGAAACTAAGAGTGGGATCTTCACTCCGAGAATCAGAAAGATTTAGGCAACCTTCGGTTGATACATCCTGATCTGAAAATCCTGACACGTACCTTTAATCAGCGCTACCTAGGAGAAGGGATGAAACAAAGAGCGGGATCTCCACTCTGAGAATCGGAAAGATTCAGATAACTTTCACTTTTATAGGATTCGCTATCTTATCTGGGTCGAAATAAGAGATGAAAGTTTTGTATCCTATCTCTTGCTAGTGGAGAGTAAGGAGGATCTTGTCCCCTATCTCCAGATGCTGAAAAGAAAGGATTTTTGTCATGTTTCCAGCGTGAAAGAAATTTTGAATAGACCTCTTGTTCATAGAAGGAATCAAGAGGAGATTTTGGTAGCTTGGACTAGAAAATTTTTTGTGGCCGTCAATGAATTTGATCGATGAGGGAATTATGGAGGAGAACAGATTTAGGGTTATCTTCAAGAAAATGGGTGAAATATTCCATGAGGAGCTTCCCATCAAAATGGATTATCCTAAATATACTAAGGCTAGTACTTTTTAGGAACTTTCCATTTATTAGCATTAATTGCATGTCGCCATTTTAACTGATTAGGCAATACATACGGTTCGAGTAGACTGTGTCTATCATGAACGGTCCTTCACATTTGGGTTCAAACTTACCCTTTGGACAACTTTGGGGTAATGACCCCTACATCGATCAAGACTTGGATTTTATCTTTAAGGCTGTAGCATGACTTCGTTGGGTTGTGAACCGCCCTATGGTACGCACAGTACTTCGGATCTGTGGTCGTCTGTGCTTCCTCCTGCTTCCTTCTAATTCACGATTGGGGCAGTTGGATCTTATTATTCTCCAAGAGGTATTTGAAAATACCAGAAATCTCATCTTCCTTGAAAGAATAGGTTTTGGAGAACTTCAGTTCTGACAACTTCTACTTTTGAGGTCGTTGCTGCCATTGGGGTTGTGATTGTTGTGGCGGCTGCAATTGGAATGCTTGGTTCACGTCCGCTGCATTTGCCTGCGCCTTCCCTTTGTGGCATGGGGCGAAATTCTGTTTGTGCACATATGCCGCTTGTTGGCCTCTTTCTGCCATTTTCCTCTTAAGGAAATGCTCGGCTTGTTCCCCGCACACCTTCAAATCTCTCTATGTCTCAGAGGGCGACGTTCCTATTGCTTCTAGCACGTCCAATGAAAGGTTGTTGTGGCAGGTCTGGAGCATGAATTTTTTAGTTATCGGGTCCCTACAATTCATCGCCTTGTTTCGGAACTGCTTGACAAAGCTATCTACCGTCTCTCGGTCCTTCTGTTTTTCATTCAACAACATTCTGATGGATATCTCAGTATCGTCGTTGAAGAAATTATCAAGGAACATGGTCTCCATGTCGTCCCAGCTGTTAACACTTCCCAGTTTGAGACGGCGGTACTAATCGAAGGCAGCTCCTCGAAGGGTGCCAATGAATGACCGAACCATCAATGGCTCATTACCGGAAATAACCCCCAGGTAGGATTTAAAGTTGATCAGGTGCTGAGTAGGTGAACCTTTTTCGTCGAACGGTGTGAAGTTTATTAGACTGAACTTCGCCGGATATGGGATTGATTCCCACTCCCTTGGATACAGACATGGTATACCCGTCTTCTTTACCTCTTGAGCGGAAATTAAAGAGTTGATCTTACTCTCGATGTCCTTTATTTTCTCATTCTCGGAGATGACGACGTTGCCACTGGTATTCTCAAGGCTACCCCCTGCGTTCCGTTCATCAGGGGGATTATCAGTGATATGGCCTTCATCTCTGTCCGTGTCGCTATCTTCAATATCGTGAGTGACATGGTGACTGGGTCTGCCTTTTTGACCAGACTTAGGTTGTGCAGCTTTTTAGCTTTGCAACTCCCTCATCTGCTGCATGGCTATCTCCATTTCTGCCTTCATTTCGGCCCTGAGCTCTTCTCTCTGCTTAGCCAAGGCTTCTTGTAACATTTTTAGCTTTTTAGCTTTTTAGCTTTTTAGCTTCACTAGCCTGACCGATGCTGGACATCGTGTCATCGAATGCTATTGCTGAGTAGGCGTCGGAAACTTCATCTTCAGATGAATCTCCTTCATGCATCCTTCTATAATCCTTGCGTTGTGTAGCTCGCAGCTGTAACCGAGACATTCTCTGGGAAATTTGAGTGTTAACTTTTCCTTCAGGAGTGAAGTCGGGATCTGTGTCCATTGTAGCCTTTCCTTTCCTTTTGTTTACCATGTTAATGGTAACTTCAGAGAATTCGTCTCTTTAGATGGTAGATCTTCTCCTTCGGAAGCGTCTTAGCTTTGGCGTCGACTATTCCACAATTGGTAGAGAAAGCCTTTCAAATACTGAATCTCTTTGTGGACGAGCTTTCGACTCAGGGTAATCACATCCTGATAGCAATGTCTTGATCAGGTGTGCACACGAGCAGGAACACTTTATTTCATCAATTGTCCTTTTTCGTGTATTGCCACCCCCCAACCTGATGATGTGATCAATTAGAACGCCATACTGTTTGTTGGCGTGGATCGCGATGGAATGCACTTCCACCCCTAAGTGTAACGTTGTCTTCGGTTGGAAGACACGTCTTCTTTTGGGGGTGTTGACCCTTTGACCTAGCACACCCCTTAGAAGGTACTTTTGGTAGTTTGTCAACCAAAGCACGCTAGAAATTCTTCCCCTCAGCAGTCTCGCTTGAAATTCTTCCCCTCAGTAGTCTCGCGGACCCCCTGCGGGATGCTCAAATGAGACGTGATAGGAGCGCCAGTGGGGTTCTGGGCACGACCCCCAGTCTGTTGTACCAAGCGTTCCTTCACTGGTGCTTTGCCTTGGTTTCCGTGCTATGGACCTAGGCAATTTAGCACCGAAGCTGTATTCTCGAGCCTTGTCATTGATATGACAGCAGGAGAAGTGGATGGATGCAGCTGAGGAGAGCTCCCTTGATCTAGATAGTCGGAAGTGTCCGGGCTAACATTTCTTTGACGGAGACAGTTTGGACTATCTTGGTTGAAGGCTCTTTGTCCGAGACAGTTAGAAGTGTCTTAGTTGAAGGGTCTTTGGCCGAGACAGTTGGAAGTGTCTCTGTTAAGGGATCTTTGGCCGAGATAGTTGGGAGTGTCTTGGTTGAAGGATCTTTGGCTGAGACAGTTGGGAGTGTCTCGGCCAAAGGTAGTGCCTTGGGCCAGATTTTGTCTTGAATTTTCCACAGATTTTGGGATCCAAACTTTGTGGCTTGATCCCTTGGTTGATTTTGACTCTTGCGCCTTGCGTATAATATCACGTGCACGAGCAGCATGTGCACGACGTTTTTGGACACGTTCCTTCCTCGTCAGACGGGTCCTCTTGATAGGAATCCATTCTTCCTTGACTGGAGTGCTGGAAGTTTGGAATTGAGACGTCGTAATTTCTTAACGCCTCTGAGTATGTGAGTTCGTATGATAATGAACTCCGTCCGTCGACTCCATGGCCTTTGCAAATTGGCGGGCCATCTTCTGATGTTGCCTCTGACGAGCCCTCTTCGACTACAGGGATCTTGAAAGACGATTCTTTCTTCAGAATAGAGTCACCGTGAGCAGAGCTTCCAGCTTTGTAGTTTGCCGGGATGTTGTTGCGAGGGGAAACCTTCATCACAACTGGGTGAGATTCATCACCCTTTACAACAGATTGGACCTCCCTCCTTGGAGACGCAATCCTCTGATACTTGCAGGGTGAGGAGGATCTAGATGAAGAGGAAGAAAGATACTCTTCAAACTTGTCTTGGTCGAAGACGTAATCGAGTTCGTCGACCATAAGTTTGGCGTGATCGCTGTTCAACTGCGACACAATAACCTCAACGTTGAGACTATTGGCTCTCACTGTGGTTGCCATCGTGTATGGGCTGACAACGGGTTTCTTTGTGGTGTCCATTTCAAAATGCTTCAAAATGAATACAATTGAAAGATTACACGCGTAATTCTCTCTAGTACAAAGAAAACAATCTCACTCTCGTACGAAACTCGAACAGAAATCGCTACGTAGCAAACTCCTGCTTTTGTGGGTTCTTCGCCTGTGCCAGGGATGCGTCGTCCTTGGACCACCGAGCAACGATTGCCGAATTGACAAATTTGAGTTTCTGTTTCGCTAAGGAAACAAGAAACTAAGTAAATATCTTAGCTAAGTAAGATATCTACTCTTCTCAAGATTTAAGGCGAAACTTAAACTCGAGGAATCTTCAAGTGAAGAATGTAGTTGAACTCCTTCTCTGCTCTTTTTTAAATCTCCAAGCTCTTGATCTCCCCCAAAAATCAAGATCTCGATGCCAAAATTCTAGCCTCCAACCCCAATGAACGTAGGGGGCTATTTATAGTCTCTGCGAAGTGTAACAGCTGAAAAGAATGCAAGTTATGGCCTACCAGAATTGTGTAGTGGGCGAAACAGTTTGGACTGTCTCACTACCAAAATTGTCTCGGCTATTGGCGAGACAGTTTGTACTGTCTCGGCCAAAGGGTTTTCATTCCAAGCTATTGTAATCGCTCTTCCCGCTTTAAAGGCACGTTTAATGCCCCATTTATGCACTTAGTGGGTGTCTTTTAAGAATGTAACTGCCCACTAACATAAATGAACATCCCCACGTGTTGAAGAGGTTAAATGGGCCCCGCCCCATAAATAATAATAAAACACGTAGAAAATGCTTTAGACACCACAAGTGTCTCAGCAATGGCCGAGACACAGTAAGTGTCTCGCTCATGGCGAGACACAATAAAAGTCTCACACAAGGCGAGACATAATAAGTGTCTCGCTCATAGTGAGACACAAAAGGTGTCTTACACGTGCATTTGGTTAGTTTTACCCCTGTGGCTGATTTCCTTAGGGTTTGATGATGTCGTTCTTCAATCTTCTTATGATTAAATTATATTTGGGGTTCATCAGCAATTTTTGATGTCTATGGATACCCCCTTTAAAGTTTTCAGACTCCGTTGTATTTTATCGAGAAGTATGGAATACTTTGGATAAGATAGGTCTTACTTCTGTCTAGCAGTGAACTTCATAGAAGAGGCGTATATCTTGCTTCAGCTTTTGAACCCTGGCTATGTGACGTCGCTGACCATATTCTGGGAATCAATAGCTGTGGTGTCTATATTTGAATTGATTGAAATGATTGAGTCGATTTTGAACTGATCATCTTCATTCTGAAGGTTGCAGCTTGGGTTGTAGTTGAACTCGCAGAAGTATTAGGATAAATATTTATCCAGCCATGTTATCTCATCACAGTAGGAGATGACTGCTCCTCATTATGATCCTTGTTCCATAGTGGGGATTTAGAGAAGAGGCACTGTTCAATTTACTGAGCATCTGGAACCTAACTATCCATTGTAAGGATAAGCTTCGGAGAAAATTCCTGATGTTAAATTCTTGAGTTGCCGAGATAGTTGTTGGCCCCTCCTTTGTGCATGACCCGTGTTGGTGAGTTGTTATATAACTAACCATCAACCTTATCGAGATTTCTCCGTTAATCGGTGAATTCTCCGTTTGCGACGCGTTGACTGGCGTCATCACAATTTAAGCTTTTGAGACTGGGAGAGCCAGTCCGTGCTTGTGTACTCCCAATTATCCATTGGGGGTCATCGAGTTATCCTTAAGAATATTTTATAAAAATACTCTCTAAGAACTTCTCGATAAAATAGGAAACAGTTTATACTCGTATACCTTGTTAGAGTATAATCTTGATAGGATTTTTAGAAAACCCTAAGCCATCAACGGATTTGATAAGCCTTTACCAACTACCGTTTGAGTTGGGCTAGCATGTAGATTATCTAAGTCTGTTCTACATATAACGTTGTGCTAAGAGAATGAAATCTCTTAGACTTTGTACTATGATATTGAATACGTAGACTTGGTTAATTGTCACGGGAATTGACTACCCGGCTGCGTGTGTGAGACCCTGACTTATTCCTGGTTTAAGGACAGAAATGACGCCTACTACGCATAAATAGGCGTAAGTTTAACAGATCATTAGGTCAGTAATGAGGCTGGCTATGTATTAAATACATAGACTTTGTTTGCTACGATACTGAATACGTAAACTTGATCAATTATCACGAGAATTGACTACCCGGTGGCATGTGTTATATGCTGACTTATTCCTGGTTTAAGGACAAAAATAACACCTACTACGCATAAATAGGCGTAGGTTTAACAGGTCATTAGGTCAGTAATGAGATTGGCTATGTATTAAATACATAGAATTTGTTTGCTACGATACTGAATATGTAGACTTGATCAGTTATCACGGTAATTGACTACCCTACGGCGTGTATGAGACGCTGACTTATTCCTAGTTTAAGGACAGGAATAACGCCTACTATACATAAATGGGCGTAGGTTTAACAGATCATTAGGTCAGTAATGAGGCTAGCTATGTATTGAATACATAGACTTTGTTTGCTACGATACTGAATATGTAGACTTGATCAATTATCACAGGAATTGACTACCAGGCAGCGTGTGTGAGACGCTGACTTATTCTTGGTTTAAGGACAGGAATAACGCATACTACGCATAAATAGGCGTAGGTTTAACAGATCATTAGGTCAGTAATGAGATTGTCTATGTATTAAATACATAGATTTTATTTGCTATGATACTGAATATGTCGACTTGGTCAATTGTCATGGGAATTGACTACCCAGCGGTGCGTGTAAGACGCTGACATATTCCTAGTTTAAGGATAGGAATAACACCTACTACGCATAAATAGGCATAGATTTAATAAATCATTAAATCAGTAATGAGACTGGCTATGTATTGAATACATAGACTTTGTTTGCTACGATACTGAATACATAGACTTTTGAAATTGTTGTCTTCTCTTAGAGCAAAGACGAGCCCATTGTGTCTTCTCTTGGGGAAAAGACGAACCCGTCGTGTCTTCTCTTGGGGCAAAGACGAACCCGTTGTGTTGAAGAAGAAGAAGGTATTTTCTTATCTCCTGCTTCAATTGAGAACTCTTTGTTCACATGAACTGAGAGCCAAAAGATTCCGGATGCACGTGCGTTGGGGAATATATAGGGAGACTCAAAGTGGGATCTCCACTTCGAGAATCAAATTAGAGTCGAGCCAAGTGGCTTTGACTTGAAAGGGACATTTTAACTCACACGAGTAAAAGGTGATATTTGTAGAAACTAACTGTTCAAATTTGTTTTCTCTCGGGACTTTTGAAAATGTCGTTGGCCTTAACTATTGTGAGTTAGGCCAAATGGGAGTTTGATAAAGAAACTTTAATTTTGGTCCTAATTGTTTGAAGGTTTGACCAAGTGAGAGTTGGAGATCATGACTATTGAAAAGTATGATCATACAATATTAGTGAAGGGTATCTCTTAGCTATCGAGATACGATAGATCTAAGTCCTTGATTGTAAAATGGATTATCCTGAGCATACTAAGGATGGTATTTCTTCAGAAACTTTCCATTAATTGGCATCATCATCTTATCACCGTTTTGAGTGATTAAGCGATATGCTCCATTTGAGTAGACCATATCTATTATAAACGGTTCTTCCCATTTGGGCTGAAATTTACCTTTCTTTTTAGACTTAAGAATCATTGGTCGCCGGACGGCAAGTACCAAGTCTCCCTCCTTGAAGACCCGATGTCGGACCTTCTTGTTAAAGGCTTTGAAAATTCTAGCCTGGTATAACTCAATTTGTTGTTGAGCTTCCAAGTGTTGTTTCATCTAGCATCTCGAGCTCTTCAAGACGCTTCTGATGTTGTTCATCATTTGTCATCCCTGTTGCAAGTGCAATACGTAGGGACG
>JBAKGM010019154.1:0-11161 GCA_037177215.1 Asparagus racemosus | reverse complement strand
TAACATTAGCCAGAATAGACAATGGAGGGGGGAAATAGCAACCCATCTCCTCAAGCCCATCAATTTATGAAACCTCAATGAATTCAACCAACCTTCAACAAGAAAAAAGCCTAAACATCAAAGAACCTCCCAAATTTCAGAGTATTATCAGGAAAAAAACACCGGACTGCTTACCATGTGTAGTCGAAGGTGTACTTCAAACGATCTGCATTTGAAGGTAGGCCAAGGACCTCAGCTCCGGTCACCAGCGGCACATTCACAACCGAACTAAAACTAGTGAGATCCAATAAAACAATTTCAAGGTATGCATTTGGAGATCGAGCCATTAAAACCCTAGAACCTGAGAGTCTCGAGAAGAAAGAGAGGGATGATTATTTTTAAAGTTAGAATGAGGGAAATATCTAATTTAATTCTTTTTAAAGAAATGAAAAGAGAGGGATGATTATTTTTATCATTACCGTCATTCTAACTTCATTCTAGTTAACCCTAGAATCTGAGAGTCTTGAGAAGAAAGAGCTGAGAGAGAGTTTTAGGTTTTATTTGTAAAGACCTTCAAAACTGCGCCGGCCCAATAGTGGGTACCATTGTTCTACATCTAATTTTATTTTTTTAAAGAAATGAAAAAAATTGGGATCATTTTTTTATCATTACCCTCATTCTAACTTTATTCTAGTTAACCCTAGAACCTGAGTGTCTCGAGAAGAAAGAGCTTAGAGAGAGGTTTAGGATTTATTTGTCAAGACCTTTAAAACTGGGCCTGCCCAATTGTGGGTACCATTGTTCTATATCTAATTTTATTTTTTTAAAGAAATGAAAACAAGTGGGATGTTTAGTTTTATCATTACCCTCATTTTAACTTTATTCTAGTTTACCCTAGAACCTGAGAGTCTTGAGAAGAAACAGCTTAGAGAGCGGTTTAGGTTTTGTTTGTCAAGACCCTCAAAACTCGGTCGGCCCAACAGTGGGTACCATTGTTCTATATCCAATTTTATTTTGTTTTTTTAAGAAATGAAAAAAAGTGGGATGACTTTTTTTATCATTACCCTCGTTCTAACTTTATTCTCGTTAACCCTAGAACCGGAGAGTCTCGAGAAAAAACAGCTTATAGAGAGGTTTTGGTTTTGTTTGTCAAGACCTTCAAAACTGGGCCGACCCAATAGTGGGTACCATTGTTCTATATCTAATTTTATTTTTTAAAGAAATGAAAAAAAGGGGATGATTTTTTTTATCATTTCCCTCATTCTAACTTTATTCTAGTTAACCCTAGAACCTGAGAGTCTCGAGAAGAAAGTGCTTTGAGAGAGGTTTAGATTTTTAATTGTCAAGACCTTCAAAACTGGGCCGACCCAATTGTGGGTACCATTATTCTATATCTAATTTTATTTTTAAATAGAAATGAAAAAAAGTGGGATGATTATTTTTATCATTACCCTCATTCCAACTTTATTTTAGCTAACCCTAAAACCTGAGAGTCTCGTGAAAAAAGAGCTTAGAAAGAGGTTTAGGTTTTGTTTGTCAAGATCTTCAAAACTGGGCCGGCCCAATAGTGGGCACCATTGTTATATATCTAATTTTTTTTAAGAAATGAAAAAAAGTGGGATGATTATTTTTATCATTACCCTCATTCTAACTTTATTCTAGTTAACCCTAGAACCTGAGAGTCTCGAGAAGAAACAGCTTAGAGAGAGGTTTAGATTTTGTTTGTCAAGATCGTCAAAACTGGGCGGCCCAACAGTGGGTACCATTGTTCTATATCTAATTTTATTTTATTTTTTTAAGAAATGAAAAAAAGTGGGATGATTTTTTATCATTACCCTCATTCTAACTTTTGATCTTACTTCTTGGAAGCATATAACCTCTGGATCAAACATTTCGATTTCTTTACATATGTTTTTAAGTCTATACGCCCAATTGAGATATTTTCGGTGGCACCATGTATAGTCATACCGCTGCAACTTCATCACAAACTTGTTGGCCAAAACATTATATGTCTGAACTTTCACTGAAGGGAGTTGTGACTGTTTGTCAGATTCCATCGACCTTCTTGGTTCAAACTGTGGTAGCTTTTCCACAGGATTTGTCTCTACGGTTGTACTTTTTACAACCTGCCCTTGGTAAATCAGGCTACATGTGAATGTAATCCGATATTTATAGTACTCTTCCTTAGGAGTATACTTCTTAGCAAATCCAAGATATCGATGAGGTGATTCTTCTGTCTCTAGGATTTCCCTATTTATCAAATGAAAACAATGTATTAAATAGACAATAACATTAGCCAGAATAAACAAGGGAGGGGGGAAATAGCAACCCGTCTCCTCAAGCCCATCAATTTATGAAACCAAATTCAAACAACCTTCAACAACAAAAATAGCCTAAACATCATAGAACTATTTATCAAACGAAAACAATGCATTAAATAGACAATAACATTAGCCAGAATAGACAATGGAGGGGGGAAATAGCAACCCATCTCCTCAAGCCCATCAATTTATGAAACCTCATTGATTTCAACCAACCTTCAACAAGAAAAAAGCCTAAACATCAAAGAACCTCCCCAATTTTAAAGTATTATCAGGAAAAAACACCCGACTGCTTACCATGTGTAGTCGAAGGTGTACTTCAAACGATCTGCATTTGAAGGCAGGCCAAGGACCTCAGCTCTAGGCACCAGCGGCACATTCAAAGCCTGACTAAAACTAGTGAGATCCAATAAAACAATTTTAAGGTATGCATTTGGAGTTCGAGCCATTAAAACCCTAGAACCTGAGAGTCTCGAGATGAAAGAGCTTAGAGAGAGGTTTAGGTTTTGTTTGTAAGACCTTCAAAACTGGGCCGGGCAAATTGAGTGTCAATATCTAATTTAATTTTTTTCAAGAAATGAAAAAAGTGGGGTGATTATTTTTATCATTACTGTCATTCTAACTTCATTCTAGTTAACCCTAGAATCTGAGAGTCTCGAGAAGAAAGAGCTTAGAGAGAGTTTTAGGTTTTATTTGTCAAGACCTTTAAAACTTGGCCGGCCCAATAGTGGTGCCATTGTTTTATATCTAATTTTATTTTTTTAAAGAAATGAAAAAAATTAGAATGATTTTTTTTATCATTACCCTCATTCTAATTTTATTCTAGTTAACCCTAGAACCTGAGAGTCTCAAGAAGAAAGAGCTTAGAGAGAGGTTTCGGTTTTATTTGTCAAGACCTTCAAAACTGGGCGGCCCAATTGTCGGTATCATTGTTCTATATCTTATTTTATTTTTTTAAGAAATGAAAAAAAGTGGGATGATTTTTTTATCATTACCCTCATGCTAACTTTATTCTAGATAACCCTAAAACCTGAGAGGATCGAGAAGAAAGAGCTTAGAGAGAGGTTTAGGTTTTGTTTTTCAGGACCTTCAAAACTGGGCCGGCCAAACAGTAGGTACCATTGTTCTATATCTAATTTTATTTTATTTTTTTAAGAAATGAAAAAAATGGGATGATTTTTTTATCATTACCCTTATTCTAACTTTATTCTAGTTAACCCTAGAACCTGAGAGTCTCGAGAAAAAATAGCTTATAGAGAAGTTTAGATTTTGTTTGTCAAGACCTTCAAAATTGGGCCGGCCCAATAGTGGGTACCATTGTTCTATATCTAATTTTATTTTTTTAAAGAAATGAAAAAAGTGGGATGATTTTTTCTATCATTTCCCTCATTCTAACTTTATTCTAGTTAACCTAGAACCTGAGAGTCTCGAGAAGAAAGAGCATAGAGAGAGGTTTATATTTTATTTGTCAATACCTTCAAAACTGGGCTGGCCCATTTGTGGGTACCATTGTTACATATCTAATTTTATTTTTTAAAAGAAATGAAAAAAAGTGGGATGATTATTTTTATTATTACCCTCATTCTAACTTTATTCTAGTTAACCCTAAAATCTGAGAGTCTCGAGAAAAAAGAACTTTGAGAGAGGTTTAGGTTTTGTTTTTCAAGACCTTAAAATCAAAGCCGGCCCAATAGTGAGTACCATGGTTCTATATCTAATTTTATTTTTTTTAAGAAATAAAAAACAAGTGGGGTGATTTTTATTATCATTACCCTCATTCTAACTCTATTCTCGTTAGCCCTAGAACCGGAGAGTCTCGAGAAGAAAGAGCTTAGAGAGATGTTTAGATTTTGTTTGTCAAGACCTTCAAAACTGGGACGGCCCAATGGTGGGTAGCATTGTTCTATATCTAATTTAATTTTTTTAAAGAAATGAAAAAAGTTGGGATGATTTTTTTTATCATTACCCACATTCTAACTCTATTCTATTTAACCCTAGAACCTGAGAGTCTCGAGAGAGAAAGAGCTTAGAGAGAAATTTAGGTTTTGTTTGGCAAAACCTTCAAAACTAGGCCGGCCCAATAGTGGGTACCATTGTTCTATATCTAATTTTATTTTTTTAAAGAAATAAAAAAAGTGGGATGATTTTTTTATAATTACCCACATTCTAACTTTATTCTAGTTAACCCTAGAGCATGAGAGTTTCGAGAAGAAAGGGTTTAGAGAGAGGTTTAGGTTTTGTTTGTCAAGACTTTCAAAACTGGGCTGGCCCAATAGTGGGCACCATTATTCTATATCTAATTTTATTTTTTTAAAGAAATGAAAAAAAGTGGGATGATTTCTTTTATCACTTCCCTCATTCTAACTTTATTCTAGTTAACCCTAGAACTTGAGAGGCTCGAGAAAAAAGAGCTTAGAGAGAAATTTAGGTTTTGTTTGTCAAGACCTTCAAAACTGGGCCAGCCCAATTGTCGGTACCATTGTTCTATATCTAATTTTATTTTTTTTAAGAAGTGAAAAAAAGTGGGATGACTTTTTCATCATTACCATCATTCTAACTTTATTCTAGTTAGCCATAGAACCTGAGAATCGAGAGAAGAAAGAGCTTCGAGAGATATTTGCGTTTTATTTATCAAGACCTTCAAAACTGGGCCGACCCACTTGTGGTTACCATTGGTCTATATCTAATTTTATTTTTTTAAAGAAATGAAAAAAAGTGGGATGATTATTTTTATCATTACCCTCATTCTAACTTTATTCTAATTAACCCTAGAACCTGAGAGTTTCGGGAAGAAACAGCTAAGAGAGAGGTTTAGGATTTGTTTGTCAAGACCTTCAAAACTGGGCCGGCCCAATAGTGGGTACCATTGTTCTATATCTAATTTTATTTTTTTAAATGGAAAAAAGTGGGATGATTTTTTTATCAATAACCTCATTCCAACTTTATTCTAGTTAACCATAGAACCTGAGAGTCTCGAGAAGAAAGAGCTTAGAGAGAGGTTTAGGTTTTGTTTGTCAAGACCTTCAAAACTGGGTCGGCGCAATTATGGGTACCATTGTTCTATATCTAATTTTATTTTTTTTTAAAAAGTAAAAAAAAAGTGGGATGATTATTTTTATCATTACCCTCATTCTAACTTTATTCTTGTTAACCCTAGAACCTGAGAGTCTCGAAAAAAAAGAGCTTAGAGAGAGGTTTAGGTTTTGTTTGTAAAGACCTTCAAAACTGGGCCGGCCAAATAGTGGGTACCATTGTTCTATATCTAATTTTATTTTTTTAAAAAAATAAAAAAGAGTGGGAAGATTATTTTTATCATTACCTTATTCTAACTCTATTCTAGTTAGCCCTAGAACCTGAGACTCTCGTGAAGAAAGAGCTTAGAGAGAGGTTTAGGTTTTGTTTGTCAAGACCATCAAAACTGGGCCGGCCCAATAGTGGGTACCATTATTCTATATCTAATTTTATTTTTTTAAGAAATGAAAAAAAGTGGGATGATTTTTTTTATCATTACCCACATTCTAACTTTATTCTAGTTAACCCTAAAACCTGAGAGTCTCAAGAGGAAAGAACTTAGAGAGAGATTTACGTTTTATTTGTCAAAACCTTCAAAACTGAGCCGACCCAATTGTGGGTACCATTGTTCTATATTTGATTTTATTTTTTTAAAGAAATGAAAATAAGCGGGATGATTATTTTTATCATTACCCTCATTCTAACTCTATTCTAGTTAACCCTAGAACCTGAGAGTATCGAGAAGAAAGAGCTTAGAGAGATGTTTAGGTTTTGTTTGTGAAGACGTTCAAAACTAGGTCAGCCCAATAGTGGGTACCATTGTTCTATATCTAATTTTATTTTTTTTAAAGAAATAAAAAAAAGTGGGATGATTTTTTTATCATTACCCTCATTCTAACTTTATTCTAGTTAACCCTAGAATCTGAGAGTCTCGAGAAGAAACAGCTTAGAGAGAGCTTTAGGTTTTGTTTGTCAAGACCTTCAACACTGAGCCAGCCCAATAGTGAGTACCATTGTTCTATATCTAATTTTATTTATCTAAAGAAATGAAAAAAGTGGGATGATTTTTTTTATCATTTCCCTCATTCTAACTTTATTCTAGTTAACCCTAGAACCTGAGAGTTTCGAGAAGAAAGAGCTTAGAAAGAGGTTTAGGTTCAAGACATTCAAAACTGGGTCGGCGCAATTATGAGCACCATTATTTTATATCTAATTTTATTTTTTTAAAGAAATGAAAAAAATGGGATAATTTTTTTTATCATTTCCCTCATTCTAACTTTATTCTAGTTAACCCTAGAACCTAAGAGTTTCGAGAAGAAAGAGCTTAGAGAGAGGTTTAGGTTTTATTTGTCAAGACCTTCGAAACTGGGCCAGCCCAACTGTGGGTGCCATTGTTCTATATCTAATTTTTTTTAAAGAAATAAAAAAAATTGGGATGATTATTTTTATCATTACCCTCATTCTAACTTTATTCTAGTTTACCCTAGAACCTGAGAGTCTCGAGAAGAAAGTGCTTAGAGAGAGGTTTAGTTTTTGTTTGTCAAGACCTTCAAAACTGAGCCGGCCCAATAGTGGGTACCATTGTTCTATATCTAATTTAATTTTTTTTAAAGAAATGAAAAAAAAGTGGGATGATTTTTTTTATCATTACCCTCATTCTAACTTTATTCTAGTTAACCCTAGAACCTGAGAGTCTCGAGAAGAAAGAGCTTAGAGAGAGGTTTAGGTTTTGTTTGTCAAGACCTTCAAAACTAGGTCGTTCCATAGTGGATACCATTGTTCTATATCTAATTTTATTTTTTTAAAGAAATGAAAAAAATAGGGTGATTTTTTTTATTATTACCCTCATTCTAATTTTATTCTAGTTCACCCTAGAACCTGAGAGTCTCGAGAAGAACGAGCTTAGAGAGAGGTTTAGGTTTTGTTTGTCAAGACCTTCAAACTGGGCCGACCCAATTGTGGGTACCATTGTTTTATATCTAATTTTATTTTTTTTAAAGAAATGAAAAAAAGTGAGATGATTATTTTTATCATTACACTCATTCTAACTTTATTCTAGTTAACCCTAGAACCTGAGTCTCGAGAAGAAAGAGCTTAGAGTAAGGTTTAGGTTTTGTTTGTCAAGACCTTCAAAACTTGGCTGGCCCAGTAGTGGGTACCATTATTCTATATCTAATTTTATTTTTTTTAAAAATGAAAAAAAGTGGGATGATTTTTTTATCATTACCCTCATTCTAACTTTATTCTAGTTAACCCTAGAACTTGAGAGTCTTGAGAAGAAAGAACTTAGAGAGAGGTTTAGGTTTTGTTTGTCAAGGCCTTCAAAACAAGGCCGGCCCAATTGTGGGTACTATTGTTCTATAATTAATTTTATTTTTTAAAAGAAATGAAAAAAAGTGGGATGATTTTTTTATCATTACCCTCATTCTAATTTTATTCTAGTTCTCATTGACTAACACTATAAAATTATCTTAGTTTTTGTTTTAATTAACTAACATTATAATATTTTATCCTATAAATTATCATAGTTCTATTTTTTCACTTAGACTAAACACTCCCCTTCGCACGTGAATTGAGAATCAAGAGAATTGGGATCTCATAAAAAATGTAATAATTTTTCCCTTTCCTTTAGAATGGAAAATTATGAAAGATTTTAAATCTAAGTTCTGGGTTAAAAAAATTCATATGGAAAAGTCCACGCTAAAAAAAATTTAGTCCTTGACATGCGTAAGGGTAAAAAATTTTAGTACTTTTCTTCTTGTAGAAAAAATTTATATGGGAAATTCATATCAGTTTAGGAGGTTAAGTGAGACATTTTGAGGGGGAATAAGTCTTATTTTGAAAGTTAAAGGTATAAAACAACCCCAAAATTGACAGGGGTTTTGTACAATTAAAATAGTTTACGGGGGTTTTTCTGAGATGACCCCCCATAGTTGAGTGGTGTATTTTAAAAATTATCCTTTTTTTTTAAAGATTCACTTGCATTCAGTATTTCTTTTACCAAGTGGAGAAACATAGAACACTATAAGTCTCATAATTATGTCAGAGAAAACCAAGAATAATCGTAGAAATGACCCAAAGTTCAAAAGCTTCACCAATTTAAAAATTAACCTTTAGGGCAATATTCTGGATGGCATCTAACATGGACACATATAAGGAGCAATCAAATATAAAAATCCAACGTTGAAAACCCGTTGTCTCAATATGAAACAAATACTAATCTGGTTACTTCATAAAGTTTAGCACTGTAATGGCACATATTTCCCAAAGTTTGATCGAGAAAACTACCCCCGCCATAAATATTCGATGTATGAACTTACTCAAACAAGCGCGACGATTTCATGATAAATATTTTTAGTTTTGACACCAGATAAAATTTTGGCTCGATATTTCTTTAGAATCTACAAATCCAATTAAAATGGAGTACAATTGATCTACGACTATTGTTCATAGCGTCCAAAGAGAATCGATGAGTTGTGGCCACCAAAGCCCATGGAGTTTGATAGTCCAAAGAGAACCAACAAGAACATTTGCATTCTGAATCCAAAGATAAATGTTAGTGAATCTCCAGCAGAAAGTTTGCATCTGTTTAAGATCTTACAAGACAAAGATCAAATTTGGTCCTTAATGTCTGACTTGCTATTTTTTTTTACCGAGACCTGGTTTCCTATTACTAAAGAAATTTAGATATTAGGATCTAAGGCTGCGTTTGGGAACTAATATTTGGATTTGGAATGTTGATTTAAAATCAAAGGATATTAATTCTAGGATTTGAAATCCATGATTTGATAGAATCTTTTGTTTAGATGTCTTCACTAAATGCAATGATTTGAAATCTAGTGTTCGGATATACTTTATTAAATATGAATTTGGATTCAGAATTGGTGTTTTAAGAAAATTTATACATTCTCTTAACCCCTCAATCTTTATGCGGATATTAAGATTTATGTTAAAGGTAAAAGTTGGGATAAATTTCACAAAACCCTCCGAGAAGTTTGGCCCATTTGAGATAAACCTTGAAAAGTTTGGAAATGTCACTTAACCCTTGCACTTATTGCATATTTTTAAATCTATTTTCTGATAAGTACCAACATTTGAGGGGTTATTTGAAAATTATTTAAGGCTAAGTGACATTTTCAAACTTTTTGGGGTTTTCTCGCTATAGACCAAATTTCTTGGGGGTTTCTTTTGTAAAAGTCTATAAAAATAGCGAAACAAGACTATGAAACAAATATCTAAATGGTTCTCAAAACAATTTATGATATATACACATAGTTAACATATCTGAGTACCGTGCTATTTAGCCCAAGCCTTTTCAAAATGAAGAAAAACCTCTCATGCACAAAATAAAACTTTGAGAAGTGATTCAAAACCAAAATTGATCACTTCGATAGCAATTACAAATACTCATGCAAACATCTCATCCTTACCGATATGAGAGAACACAAAAACTAGTACTTTGTGATCTAGACAACACATTATATACAATACATGAAGACAACCCGGTTTTGTTAGAAAGATAAACACCTAATATTTTTATCACCAACACCACCCATATCATCTGCCTATATCATATAACACAGGTTACCACAATCACAATCATGTCCACAGCAAACTGAAATATATCATCAAACATTTAGACATGCACGCGCACACACAAAACTAAGTAAGACAAAGATTTACACGCAAGAAACGTGATATATACGCACAACCGAACCAGAAAAGAAAGTAAACAAATTACTCTTTTGGACATATATCTGAAAGAACCACTCATTTAACCAAGTAGAAAATATATCATTGTAAGCAACCACATCAAGAATCCTCTATGTATCCTTTAAAGTCCTCTCCTCCTTCCTCTCCTATGCTCCCAACTCATATCTCGGAGAACTTATTGGGTCCTACATTACAAAATTTAGCATGAATTAGTTCATGAAATAGAATATCTTTAAAACTGAAATAAAATAGATACTTCTATTATGAAACCAATGAATAATATACTATATTTTGTGATTCTAACATTAAATTGAAAACTAAACTTAGAACTTGATAAATTTAGCTATGTAAACTGAAATTGAATAGTAAACAGATTGTGTCACTCACACGTTGAAATTACTTACATGAACATAAGGGTTTCAAGAAATTACTTGTCACGAGTATTTTAAGTTAATATTTATACTATCCCAACAAGGAGGAAAAAGTATTTACAGAAGCATCACTCACACGTTGAAGGTTAGGTTCCCAAGTTTCATCCTTATATTGATCAATAGTTTGCTGTATCTCACTAGAAATTTTGGCACTATAATCATATTTCCCGACTAGATGATATTCTAAGCATTTTTGTTTTCCTAGCACGCCTTTCGATCTATTCTTTGTCACAACTTATGTTGATCAATTTTGCAATTTGCAAGATACACCAACAACAAAGATTGCTCAATTGCTAATTTTCACGTAGCCAATATACATGGAAAAGCATTCTTTTTTCAGCAGTTTCACAACATAAACAAAGCCCAACTCAGTGAAATCTCAATGACATACCTGCTCATTGACCTTCACATTTACCTTTCCATTTTCACCAGAATTTAAACTGAAATTGAACAGTACACAAAGCAACAGTTAAAGTACAAATATAAAAATACAAATTTGGAGGAACTATTGCTTAAGAATATATAAAAGAACAAGAAATTCAATAGAGAACTTACAAATATAAAAATTCAAATTTGGAGGAACTATTGCTTAAGAATATATAAAAGAACAAGAAATCCAATAGAGAACTTACCTAAATGGGTTCAAAGATTTTTTTTTTTTTTTTGGGTGGGGTGGGGGGGGGGGGGGGGGCTCTGGTCCCCCAA
>JBAKGM010019153.1:0-11163 GCA_037177215.1 Asparagus racemosus | reverse complement strand
GAGACGTAGGAGAACAATCTTTAGAGGACGTTAGAGGAGAGCTTATTTTTCTCTATAGTTCCTTCATATTACAATTTTACATGACAAACTCATTTAACCATAGATCCGTACATCATTTTTTAGATCAAATCCTAGCCATTCAATTGGCACTTTACGATAACAAACCCACGTGACTTACATGACTCTCACATGATCCATTACATTTGATTTAAACACGATATAGACTCAATAGGAACTAACTAACAACATTAACAAGAAAACGTTGATTTTAATACTCCTCTTTAATGATTTGTTCTTGCACACCCATTGTAAGGATCTAGATACAAGCTTCGAATGGGGGTTGAGTAAGGTTGCACACCTTTTCAAGTGTTTAAACATATTATATTACAATATAAAAAAATTAGCAGTGGAATAAAATAAATACTTAGCTAACAATAAAAAAAACCATAGAAAAACACGACGATTTTTATAGTAGTTTGGATAAAAATCTTGCACTCACTCTTCATCCTCGTCGAAAGGGGCTTCCGCACCATATAAAATGTTTTTTTAAGGATTACAAATCTAACCTAGTAGGCGATTACAAGACAACACCCTAGTCTAACCCTAAACTACTTCTCTCTACAAACAATCAATCACAAAGTGTGGAAGCCCTCGTGGCGGTTTGGCATGCATAGAAAGTATTGTTACCACTCTCTTTCTTCTCGGTGTAGTTTACTTGCTCATTCTTGAATCTACAATCTTTTTTAACATGATCAAACTTTTTGTAATTGTGATATTGAGACTTGCTCTTGAACTAACAATCTTTTCCAACATGAGATGATCTCTTGCAAATATCAAGCTAGATTGCCTTTATTGAATCTTGCTTGGAAGCGCTATCTCTCTCCACCCCCCCCCCCCCTCTTTCCTCTTCCTCTTGTATTTCTTCCACCTCTAAAAGATTCACCATTGTTTAGCCCATCATCAAAATGAGGATCTTTGGAGGCCACATTGAGCTTAGACTGAAAGATACTTTCAAGAGATTTTTTATTATGCCGACTTAATCTTTGCTCGTGCGATTTAAGGGGACCCATGAACTCATGCACACTCAAAGTAGAGATATCTTTAGTTTCTTTAGTTGTAACAATAATAATAACAAACTTTTATGAGAGACTAATCAATATTTTTTTTACAACCCCTTTGACCAAGAGCTTTTATCCATAACTTTTTACTTGATTTACAATCTCCATAATTTTTAAGAAGTAACCTTTCATGCTTTGTTCTCTTTCATTTTTCTAATTTTCTGACTCTGTTCTAAGAGCTTGAAGTTTGACGGTGCTCAACTTAGTGTTCTCTTGGAACTCTAATTTCAAAATGTCTCATGCCTCCTTAGATTTTTGTTCCAATGGTCATTGAAAAAATATTCTCCGATACTGCTTGTTGGTGAAGAAGAGGGTTTTGGCATCTTTCTGCTTGTTCTCTTTTTTAGTGTTAGATAAACTTATTGATATAGTTAGTTCTTCAAATCCATCCTCCACCAAATCCCAAGTCTCTTGTGAGATGAAGAGATCGAGTTTCCATTTTGATACTCTAATAATCATAGTTTTCACAATTAAAAAAAAAGGAATTGAGGTTGATTGATGTTCATACCCATGTTTGAGGAAGTTGTTATGAAAATCTCTCTCTAGAGTTTCCTCCACCAAATCCCAAATCTCTTGTGAGATGAAATGAGCTTCCATCTTGAAACTCTAGTAACCATAGTTTTCACTATCAAAAATAGGAATGGAGATTGATTGATGTTCATACCCATGTTTGAGGAAGTAGTAATGAAGATCTCCATCTAGGGTTTCTCATTCTTTTTCTTGAATAGGGTTTGTTTTCTCACTCTTTTTGCTCAAACCCAAGGGAGATGATCCACCTAAGCTCTAGAACCACTATGTTGGTCTTAATTTGGCTAATAATAGAGATTTTGAGGATTGTAGAGAGGCAGGAGAAGAGTGTTTAGAGGAATTTGAGGGAGAACTTGTGTTTCTCAATGTTTTCTTCATATGACAAATTTCACCTGGCAAACTCGTTTGATCATAGATCCCCACATTATTTCTAAGATCAAATCCTAGTCATTCATTTGACTCTTTATAACAACAAACCCATGTGACTCACATGACCCATTACATTTGATTTAAACAGAATATAGACTCAATTAGAAACAAACTAATTATCAACATTAACTACAAAGCATTAATTTAAAAAAAAAATCTAAATTGCAAGTAAAACATGAAAAATGTTTTAATAATTTAACATGTACCAAAGATGCAATGAAGCAACAAAGAGATTTGGTCTGAACATGTGTTGCTATGAATTTAAGCGAGGGTGTTATATGTAAATGAAAGATGGAAATCCTAGGAGGAGGTTCTATAGATGCCCATATTACAATATACCTTTTCTTGATTTGATTTTATTTTCTCAAATGGTTGCTGATTTTAGGTTGTTCTTATTGTCAGATTAGTAAGTGTGGAATGTGGGAACGATTTAACGGTCCAATGTGCATGATGAGATCTCAATTATTTCTATTTCTAAGGGAAGAAATCATTAACATTACGAGCGACTTTAATGTTAAGGATGACTTGGCCCAATCGACGTAAGGATCAGCTAAGGAGGTGTCATGATAACACATTGTCTGTTTTTTGACGTAAGGATGAGCTAAGAAGATGTCATGATAACACATTGTCTGTTTTGCCAACTTGAATCTGCTTCTTCTCAAGAAGAGAGAGTATAACTGAGAAGTGACAGATCAAAATATGACGGTCAGCTTCAAATAGAAGTGAACAATATGAAGTTGTACTAGAGAGAAAATTTAATTTTAGGATTGCTTTGTACTGTGTTTAGGTCTGTATTTTGTAAGGGTTTAAAAGAATCATGAACACAATCTTCTTCCTGTGTTTATAGTATTAAGAAACAACATTATCCAAATTAAACTAGTAAACAAGAATGGGTTACCTGATTGCCATTGACGAGGGTGCTGTCGGCTTGCGGGCCACCCAGTGCGCCTTGCTTATGTAGTTTAGGGCTTTTACTGTAATCCCATTTTGCTCCAAGGGGGGAATTTTGACGTCCACAAAGCCCATACCTTAAAGCCCACTAGAGATTGGACGTCCAAAGAAAGCGCCAAGCCTTGAAACTGTTAAGGGTTCACACGTTGCAAGATCCAATAGGTATCATTTTTTCTTCTTTTTTTCTTTCTTTTTTTGTTTCTTTTTTTTTTTGGGACTAAAATTGCTATGTGAACCCCATGTTTATAAGTTGTTTGATATTATTTTCAATATTGAAATTGCTATTAGGTCCCACAATTCTTGAGTTATTTTAAAATTAGAATCAATGGTATAAGTAGCAACTAGAGGAACTAATTTGAAATAAGTTATGAGAACTAGGAGACCTAATAACAAGGTCAATGATTCGAGAGACTAACTTAAGAATATAGGGAACTAAAAGCAATTTCAAAGATTCAATAGGTTAGCTTCAGAAAATAAATTAATAATTGAGGATTTTGATAGCAGTTTCAAAAATATGAAAAGCGTAAGAGCCTATATCGAAAATACACTATAGTTATCGCCTTTTCAGAAAATATGTTGTCTTTTGATTTACAACTTTATAAGTGAGAAATGTAAATAGAATTGCATTTTGTTGGTAAAACTTGCAATAAATGTTACGCTCCAATTTGGTGGGAGGAAAAAATTCAGGCTTTAAAAAAGAGAATTAAAAAATAAAAATAAATTCTGCCTCCTCAAAAAAAAATTTTAAATCCAAATACGAAAACCATCAACACACAAGTTTCCTTATATGATAAAAGTTTGTATCTTTTGTCTAATTATTTTTTAACCAAACAGTAAACTTATATTTAGAAATACATTTCGTACGATATAATTGTTAGATATATAAACATCAAATTTGAAGTTGATTTCTAGCATCAAATGCTACATGCAACATTTGCTGAAATTTGTTTTAATAGTGAACCAAACAACGCCAAAATACATCAAATGTTGCATAAGTTGCAGAAATCTAATATCTAGTCCATTTTTTTAATATTTTTTACATTATAGGAAACATATTTTTAAATTCAAGTCTAATGTTTAATTATCACAAATATTGTTTATTTTACATATTTTATTACGAAAGGATGTATTTCCATCTCGAGTCAAGTGTTTGTTTACCTACAATTGTAAATTAATCAAAATTTCCTAAGTTGGCAAAAACTAACTTAATGAAGTTGATATTACTTTTTAAATTTTAAAATTAATGTATGGGCTTGCAATATTCACTGTAACCAAATTCCTCGTAACAAATACTGCACCTTTTTCATACAAAATGTAAAACAAATTATATTATCTAACTAAGTTGTTTGCCAACAACGCATGAATGGAAATTAAAATTTGATTGTAGCATCTACTGTTGTTTTATCCTCTGCCAACCAAGTAACCTCCTAGTGTAAGAGTTTGCATCAACTTGATATTATCACTCCATTATTAACAACAAGGGGGTTTTCTGATATTAGTACCTTAAATCTTTAGCAATTTAGTATTAGTACCTCAAATCTTCATATTGCGTTGATATGAGTCCTAGCTGGGATCATAAATGAGTGGAATATTTCATTATGTTTAACACCCATCCATAAATTGACCTTTATGACCCTCACATAACAATCAAATCTATTAAATAACTCCTCCCAAAACTCATACCCATTTAGAACAACCCAAACCAGATTTCCTTTTCTTCTTTCCATAGTTTGCTAATGGGTTAAAGATTTTGATGCTGCTTGAGGCTAATTCTTCGATTGGAGCTCAACCCACTTTGATTGGAAAGGAGAATGAGAAGGAAGAGGGGGTTGGTGATGGGAGCTTTTGATGAGTTTAGGTTGAATTATGATTTAAAGGAAAATGTGAAAAGTTTGGAGAGTAATAATGAGAGAAATGGGAAAAAGGAGAGGGGGGGGGGGGGGGGGGGGGGTGGGGAGCACTTAGAGTATTCTCGTAACTAGCCAGCCATAGTTAGGGTGGAGCCAACCATGATTTATGATTTTTAACCCTAACCCTAATATAAGGACGTATATCAACACAAAATGAAGATTTGAGGACTAATATCAAATTACTAAAGATTACTGGACTAATATCGAAAAGCCCTTAAAAATAAAAGCTCTAAATTAATTATGTGAATCACTAAAGATACAATTAACACTAACGGAGGGTTATTGGTTAAGGATTTTTAATTGGTACTAGGACTTTTTCTATGATTTAACTTTAATGTGCTATTGGTTTATGACTATGTTTTGAATTTTAACTTTAACGTGTTATTGATTTAGAACTAGGGATTTTGATTTAACTATGATGTTATTGGTTATTTAGGATAATGATTAGGACTGCGATTTCAAAATCCAAATCGTAGTCTTACTCTATATATTATAGTGAGAAAATTTCAAAAAACAGTCCAAGTAAAATTTAGTAGATTGTGATCTCCCTCATTGGATTTTCTTTTCCCATTCATTTGATGAGTCCACATTAACAAAAAAACACACTAATTAATATTTACAAAATATTTATAGTTAGTATTAAATATTTATATTTAATATTAAATAGTTATTTAATGAAATATTAAATATTTTCAGTTTTTACTATTTTTACTTAAATATTTAAACATATTTCATAACAAAAAATATATTTAATAGTTAATATTATTTAAGCATTTTTATACTAGTATTTTAATATATTTAACATAATATATTCAATTTAAATATTAACTAAATTTATTATTTAGAATGTCTTAAATATGCAAAATTATTTAATATTAGTATTAAATATATATAATTTATATTTAAACATTAGATAAGTAATATAGTAAATATGTAAATATTAAATGTAAGTAATATTTAAAATTAACTAAGAACATATTATATATTAAATGGCTTCATTATTTTTAGTTATTTAACATATTTCTTGTTAAACATATTTAATTTTAAATACTTTTTTATCAGACTTTTTAAATATATTTAATAATTTAAAAATTAAATATTCTTTCCTTTTTATATTATTTAATTAGTTATAGATCTGATATTTAATTTTATACATTTATAAATAGTCTAATATATTTGATATAAGATATATTAATTAGTTATCATATATGAAATAATTTATTAAACATTAAATATGAAATAGTAATAGTTAAATGTATATTTAAAATTAATCTCAATTCATATATTTAATATTTATTTACATATTAGATAAGAAATATAGCAAATAAGTAATAGTAAGTATGATAAATAATACTAATATTAAATATTAAATAGTATTATATTTATTTTGAATATTCTACAAAAGTTTTCTATTATATTTAAATGTTTACATATTTAAATATACAAATTAATAGTAAAAATTTTGATCTTAAATTGTAATTATAGAAAATTACAATAAAATTTATTAATAACTGTAGAAAAATATTAATTGAATAATAGTTATAATTTTTTTAATAAAAGGACAATTCTGTTTGTTAATGGCTATTTAACACTTAATCCAAGAATCTATTCAAAAGTTTAAAAATCTTTCCCAAAGTTCTAGGACTCTAATTAATGTATCCTAGTCCTAGTTCAAATCTTAAGATATGGGATTCTTGGACAACAATTCAAGGCTTACCAAACAATTCCGAATGAATAACAACCCCTAATTGACTAACTCACAAACCAAGCAATCACCCTCAAAGGCTCTAGCAAGTAGCCTTTTTTACGAAGGAAAGCAAAATCTTCAGGATTTTTATCAACCCAATGAAGCAAACATATCAAGAAGATAATGAAGTAGGTACCATGCCACTCTGAGTCGATCATTTGATCCATAAAGGCGACATTGACTATATAGCGGACGAAGCATAAGCAAGGATCTCCTCATCCCTCTCGAACCTTGCAATATCATCCTCCTCCAACTCACCCAAGCCTCCAACCCACCCGGCCCATCACCACACCCTCTCCGGCCCGTCAAAACAATCACATTCTTCATCAAAGGCATATTCATCCCTATCCCCATCCAACTGGGCCTCCCCCATACAAAATCAATCACATGAAACCTAAACCTATTCCAACTACTGAACCAACACGAATCTGGATCATAACTAACATCATTCATAACATCTGTCATTTTATCCTTCATTAACGGCCACCCATGCTCCTCTTTATACTCTCTCAACTTCTCTCCATCGATCTTCATAATCGCCGACCTTACATTTTCTTCAAACCTCAACTTTGATTTGGCCTCGGCCTCTGTCATCGTGGCTACAACATGACAGTAGAAGTTGCCAGCCAGATTAGCAGGCAAAGGCGGAGTCATCTTCCCTCGCATGTTGACGGTGATTCTCACCATCGACGTCCGAGATTGCTTCTCGCTCGCTCTCGCCCTCATGCAGCAATCGCCACAAGAGGGCCACCACCGCCTGGACACGAGTTAGGTCTGTAATAGAGGAAGATTTTCTGAGAAAGGTGATTGTTGACTCATCCACTGTGAATCTCTTTACGACAAGATTTGTCGATAGTAGGTAAGTGAAAGGCGGGTCTCGTTTTGCCAAAATTGGCGGGAAAAGAGATGCTGCGTTAAAGGTGGGAAGTGGTAGTAGTGACGGTTGATCTTCGTGGGATGCTGCGGCGGCGGCCCATGCAGAGGTGAAAGCGAAGGCGGAGTGGGTATCTCCGATTTTGTGGGAGAGGCAGATGGGAACGGCCATTCCACCACTGGAGAAGGTGGTTATTTGAATGGAGAGGAGCGGGTTGCCACTGCAGCTATCCCTGTAAGAGTTTTTCACAAAGGATGAGTTAGAATGTAAAATTTATATCCCTCAAACTTTCATCACAACTTTAAAGTTTTAGAGACCTTAAATGGCAACAGATCAACAGAAAAAAAAAAGAAAAAAAAGATTTCCATCCCGATAGGCTGTGGTATCGTGTAACTATACGGGCTACTCTGGAATTAGGCCTGTCCATTCGGATTTTGGCCTGGACTCGACCCGGACCCGGTCCCGATCGGTCCCAAGCCTAGCTCGAGCCTAGGAAAAGCCTGAAAGGCTGGGTTCAGCCAGGTTCCGAGCCCAAGTCCGGTCACTGTCACTAATGCTCGATCAAGGCTCGGCTCGACTAGAGTTTTGGGGATCTGGGCAAAGAAACCACGGTCTAGGTTAGGGTCGGCCCAGACTCAGACCGAGTTAGGGAGTCCAAAAGGCCACCTAAGTAATCATTAGACTAGGCAGCTCGGACCCTGCTTGGTCCAACAGCTAGAAAATCTAATTGTTTTTTCTTTGTTTTTCTAAAAACGGAACAAGTTAAAAAAAAGAAAAAGCAAAACTAGATTGGCCCAGTACCCTGGCTGCATCTGCCCTAGACCTAGATCCGAGTCATGGTGGGGCTTTTTCCTCTGCCCAGACCCTGAAATCCGGGTCGTCCTGCTTAGACAGGCCTACTTGGGAGTTATATACCTTCATGGAAAATTTTGATCTTAGTCAAGGCGAGGGGTAACCGTGAGCAATCTTGAAATTACTTTTAATAAGGTTACTCATGTATCCTCAATCATGTGTAGATACATAAACCTCAGGGTGAAAGTGTAATTTTGCCTATCAAAGAGTACTGAGATGTAAATAATTCTAAATTTATTGATAGTAAATAATAATTGATTTACAAAGATGAGAATACCTGCATGAGTTATTACAGCAAGGATGAAGACTGTCTACGCCATCGCAATTAAGACCGAGACTGATGAACTCGTAGAGCGGAGAGCCAGATACGGCCACGGCTTCAACGAGGCGGGCTCCTCGGTCATTGCAGTCAACGAATGTGTGGCCGGAATCTACTTCGCCGGCGATTGGGTAAAATACAGATAAAGTTTGAGATAAATTAAGAGGTTTTGAGAGTGGAGAGGGAGTCTAGGATTGGGATTTGGGTAGAAGAGGATGAAAGAGATGTGATGGAAAGGTACGGAACGGTCGATCCAGGAGAGGTCGTGAGTGCGAAGATGAGATTGAGTTGGAGATGATGGGCTGATGTTTTGTTCAGAGGCCACTTCCAACTTCCACATTTTGATCAGGAAGTTGTTTTCAGAAATTCTCTTCAGATTCAACGAGTAGCTAATGCTTTAATTTGTTGCTTATCCAATTCAAGTGGGCAGGATGCCTAGCTATATATCGTATAACGAGGTAATCGCAAGTTTAAAGTATATTATCGTTGCTATATATCGTATAACGAGGTAATAATCACTTGTTTGCGATAAAAAAAAGGTAATCACATGTTTAAAGTATATTATCCTTTAGCTTTCTTTACTATAAAAGGAGCCAGTGGCCTCGGTCAAGGGAATTATTTAGAGTATTATATGGTTTTTATTTATTGAAGATAATCAATGTAGCCGCCATCTTTGAAAGTAAGACACCAGACAGCAGAATTTATGCACGACCGATTGAGTAATGTTTTTGTTTAAAGATACGGTAAATTTCACAAAAACCCCAAGACGTTTGGTACGATCATGGGATAACCCCCTATGAATTTTAAAATGTCACCTCACCCTCACGTTTTTTGGGGTTTTCTGAAAAAAGTTCTCGGGTGAAGTGACATTTCCGAGCCTGTTGAAGGTTATTTCAAAATGGGCCTAACTTTTTGAGTTTTGTGAGCTTTACCCCTAAAGAAATTCAAGAAGTAATAGAATAGAAGAAGAGTACTACAAATACAGGGTGTGTTTGTTTCAAATCTCAAATATCCAAGAAAACAATTCTAGTAGTAAAACACCATTTCCATGCTTTTTCTTGCTTTTCTTAAGAAGTGTTTATTTTGTTTGTTTTGCCCCAAAAAAAATAATTGGATATGATTTCCGACATACTTTCTTAGTTTGGGTCCAACAAAAAAAAATAGGAAAGCAAATTACAAACCAACATACCAACATATATTTACAAATATACCAAGCAACATCAAACACTGCAAGTTGGAGCAACATCAAAAGTGTAGTGTACTCAAACAAGAAGGATGGGCTCAGATTAAATATTTTCATCAACATATGCCACACCATAGTTAATGTTGGATCGTTAATCTAACACACTAAAACACTAGAGGGGGGTTGAATAGTATTCTATTAAAAATTATGCAAAATAGATTATAAATTACAATAAAGATAGAATCAATCACAGAAAATTACTAATACAAACAAGAGATTTTATACCGGTTCCACCTCCCCGGTGTACATCCAGTCCCCAAGCAAATCTCGCTTGAGATTTTCACTGTGATTTTAAAAAATAGTTACAAAATCAAAAAGCAAACCTGACCAATTTGCAAAACCATGCAAATTACACACAATCTCTACACCAAGAGATCAACACCTCTCAAAACCCGAGAGAGAACTTTTCATGAATCAACAACAACAATTCCTATAAGCATTGATGTGTTGTGATTGTAACAATGGCTTAGGAATCTTTTTTTAATCTCTGAAAAATACCCAAGTAATTTGTATGTAGGATTAATCTCAAAGGCAAAAACCAGTTTTTTCTCAACTTTTTCTCTCTTAAGAATGTTAAAAAGTTAAAGCTTATTGATAGGGAACATGTCTAAATTTCTGAACTTGTAATCTATGTATGTCCCTTTGAAAAGACACTTTTTCAGCCAAAGAAACGGATATAAACGGCTAAAAACAATCACAAATTCAAAATCTGAAAAGTCAAAAAACTGTCTATGTAGTCGTCTAATAGTCATAGCAATCGACTACACTGTAATTTGACAAAAACTAAAGTTAAGTGTAAGATCTTAGTAGTTGACTATAATATGCATAGTAGTTGACTATACTATGATATACAGAATTTTAAAATATGTCTAAGTCTTAAGTAGTCGACTACACTGTATATTAGTCGACTAATCTATAAAACGACAGAAACTTATATTTTGACACAAAGCTTTGATAGTCGATTACTATTCTAATTAGTCGACTATTAAGTGATAAAAATGATACGAATGCTATATGTTAAGACTTGTAAATTAACTATAAACTCTAATGGTTAACATAGATGATTTCTATTATTAACCAACACACTAAGCATGTGTTAGTGTGTTCTAAATGTGTGTGTGTGTGTGATCAAGGCTTGTACAAATTTTCTAAGTAAAGAAGATATAAAAATTTACATTGATCTCTCATCTTC
>JBAKGM010019152.1:0-11164 GCA_037177215.1 Asparagus racemosus | reverse complement strand
TGTTGTTCCATCATAAGAAACATATACCATCCAGGTATGTGACGTGACCTTTTTTGACCTTCGTGGGGTTGTGCAGCGTCGTAGTCTTCTTCCCCGTCTGTGTCGCTATCAACTTGATTAACGTTGTTGCGACGACTAGTTTCACCTTGACAATTTCTCAGCGCTTGGATTTGTTGGTCATGCATTTCTCGCATCTGCTGCATGGCCATCTCCATCTCGAACTTGAAGTTCTCCTTCGGCTTGGCCATCGCTTCTTCGAGCATTTTGGCCACTTGTTCAGCATTGATCATCAGGGCTTCCCGGGGTTGACCCTCACTGGAGACCGTATTGTTGGAATCCAACACGGAGCCAGTATCTGATACTTCATCTTCTGACGGGAGTCCCTTTAGGATCTTATCGTAATTGGGTCGCCGGATGGTCCCGATCTGCAACCGAGTTAACCAGTCGGATGATCGGGGACCAGTGCGACTCGACGTTCCTCTGCTCGTCATATTATTAGTAACTCTTGGCAATTTGTCTCCTCGAGTCACTAACGTTCTCCTGTGGAAGCATCTTGATCTGGGCTTTGGCAATCTGTCGCCAAGTCTGTTGAAGACGGAAACTCTTTCTGGAGTGGCTTTGTTATAGCTACACTCTGACAGTACTGCCTTGATCAGGCGTGAACAGGGGCAATGTGCGGGCTTCTCAGGAGAATTCCTCTTTCGTGGTCTTCTCGTACCCCCAGCATGATAGTACAGCTCATCGGCGTGAGTGCCAGAGCAATGTATCATGCGTTGAGACGCTCTCTCGGGTATAACGTCGTCGTCGTCAGATGAAAATATCTCCTTCTAAGGACGGACTGCTTCATCAAAGCTGCTATAAGTGACTCGCCTTGACGTTCGCCTATATAGGCGTGAAGTCTCAGCGGACTCTCGGACTTCGATTCTGAGCCCGGTAGGTGTAGCTGGAGGAGCCTTGAGGTGGGTTCGACCTCCTGCACGAGGAGTGACCCGTGATTCTCTCAATGGACCAAGGCGTTCCTTGATGGTTGGCCCACTAGTCCTGGTGGGAGTTAGCTTCGCCAAAGGTCTGGATGCCGACGTCGGAGGTGACCTTGGCGCCGAGCTGACTCTAATTGGGGTGCCCGTGGATTTCGGCCTGGGCGCCGGAACGATTGGTGTTGGGGTGCCCACAGCTTTCGATCTGGGTGCTTGGTAGTTTGTATCAGGGCGCCCTCAGCCTTTGATTTGGGCGCCAGGGCAGTTTTTGTCTTGGGCGCCGTGCTCGTCGAAGTTGGAGCGCCAGTGGACTTGGGCTTCTAGAACTGACGGGTTGTTGGCGGCTTCTTGGCCACCTCCTCCTTCTTCAACTTGCGAACTTGTTGCACCAAAGCCCGTGCCTGCACGAGGAGTGTGCGACGCTTCCGGATGTGCTCCTGAAGTGTGGAACAGTTCTGGTTGACTCAGACCCATTCGTTTGTTGACGGCTTGGAAGGACCGTCAATCACTTGAGGTTGGAGCCTCTGTGTAAGTCTGGATCTTAGATCCGCCTCATAGTGGATCCCATCCATTGATTGCATGGCTCGGGAGAATTTACGCGCCATGCTTTGTCGTCGCCTTTGGCAGGCTTGCTTGGAGAGTGCGGGCATGTCGTCGGCGGTCATCTCGAGCGCCGGGGGAACTTGGGCTTCGGGCACCGAGGAGAGTTTACCGTTAGACTCTCAAGCGAGCCCTAAGAGTCTTCGGGCGAGTCTTGTACTCTAGGTGAGCCACACTCGGCAGGCGAGCTCCAATTTAGGCGAGCCCCCATCTCCAAGCTAGCTGGAGTCTCAGGTGAGCCCTAAATGTCTTCGAGCAAGCCTTGTACTCTAGGCGACCCCAGAGGCCGTGAGGCGAGTCCTGCACCTCAGAAAGATACGAACCACGTGACTTCTCATGGCTGAAGTGACGTGAGCACGTCAGATCGCATTAAATACCATCTGACAAGGGTCGCCCTGTTCGATTTGGACCGTGAACTCGACGGTCGCTCCTGATCTCGCCCGTTCCTTTGGCGGGCGATCTCTGCCGTCAAGATCTACTCTAACTAGCGAATCTCGATCGTCGAGACTCGCCTATATAAGACTCCTATCTCCGTAGTTGGGAGATTACTGCTCCTCGAATAGAAACGCACTGTTCATCTTCAAAGATAACCTCAAGCTTTCCGCTCAACGCCATGGCTTCCAAGTCGAAGAAAACTGTTTCGAAGGGGAAGAGGCTATCCTCTCCTTCCGCCGCTGCTGTTGACACGTCCGCTACCGCTCCTGGCCAGACTCCTCCTGGTGAGTATGAGTAATCGTGGGGAGAGAACGAATAAGATGAACAGACTCCCGTTCGTCGTCTGGCAAGGTCCACCTATTCAAGGGGGATCTCGTCAAACTGGTGAGGTCTACTTGTTCAGGCGATTCTCTGCCTTTGTTAGGCGAGGGCGATCATGTGACGAGTTTTTGTTGTAGGCGAGGTTCGCCTATTTCAACTCGCCTGTATAGGGGTTCGCCTGCAACGGGCACTTAGCCTTTTTCCTCTTGCTGAATGCATTTCTTTTCATTTTGCAGCCGCTTTCTCTGACGAGGCTCTTCCCAAGGGGAAGGCCATTGGCCTGGCTGTGGGTAAAGGCTTCTCGGCCCCCCAAGGTTTCCATTGCTTGACCCTGTACTGGTCTTTCATGCTGACAAGACAGCAGATTTGAAGTGGCGAATCTAGGAGGGTCATCATCTGACGCTACGGGAGTTGGCCACTGATGCGGCGATGTTGGATGACCAACGTCGCGAGGTGAGGAAGCTCGACTTTCTGTTCGGGGACGCCGCAGCTGACCCTTCTGCCATGCTCCTTGGAGAGAGCAAGTGGCTTCATAAAGTTGAAGGGGTTCGGTACTTCCTCCCAAACGTGATGCGGGGGTTTTCTCTGATAGAGCTGTGGTCCCTTTCTGTCCCAAGGATGATGAACTGGGATTTGACTCCAAGTCAGGACGGGGTCACTTGCGGCATCTTCACGGGTTCCAGAGCTAGGTATAGGGTTGATAGCTCCCACAAGAGCGTGACCGCCTTGCACCCCAGTCTTCTATAAAGTGAGCTCCCGATGGGTGAGACGTCTACGGTGGCGGAGACCTTCCATCATCGTTTCTTCCGTGCTGGGGGTCAATTTCCTCCAAAGGACTTCAGAGCGCCCGGGTGGATTCATTCTTCTTCCGGCAATAGTCCCTGGTGGTATAGGAGCACCGAGTATATACTGGCGGAGAACTCTGACCTTCAGAGGATAGAGTTATACATGGCAATCCGGGCTACTCAGCACGGGCTCAAGATCAATGCTCCTCAGTTCTAGAGCATCTTAGAGCTCTAGTGTCCGGATGGGACTTTCTTCACACCAAACGGGGAGCTGGGTTTGGGGCTTCATGAGATGCATGACGTGTCAGGGCTACCGATGGGGGAATTCAATTACCTGGCCACGCACTCTCCTCTTGTGGTGGAGACCATGTGGGAGCTTCTCTGCCACTATCACATATGCTTGGACACCCTTGGATCGTTGGATCATAAGGGCCACAAGAAGAGGGTTCCTGGCATCAGCCACAAGAATTGGGTGGATTACTTGTTCCCTCACAATGACGACAAGAAGAAACCTATCCTCCCATTATGCGAATGTGACAGGGAGACAATAGACCACAGGGCGTCAGAGAGTGGTGGACCAATGACCCTCGAGCACGACGACGGAGGGTTCTTGGTGGGGACGACTTTCAAGTCATACCACCATCAGGCAGGGACTCCTATTTCAACAAAGGTGCTGCTCGCCGGCTACCTGATGCTGTGGCTAAAACAGTGTGTGGTGCCCACGCATTCGTTCGAAGCAATCCCAGTGGAGGTGGTCTACCCAGCCGTACACTTGGCCTACGGGCGCTCTTATGCGCTAGTATCGGCGATGACGGCGTGCATCTAGAGCGGCCTCCGGAAGTTGTCGGCGCAATTCTACTGCGTCTCTTACGCTGAGGTAGAGGGCGGAGCGGAGGTGGCTAGGACTCCGAACCCTCGTGTCAGCCTACCTTACACTTACATAATGGCTTGGTTCGTGTCGCACTGCAAGTGCTTGATGAGCGCGTCGGCAGCGCTTCAGGAGGGGAGGGGCACTCCGTTTGTTCAGCAGCTCGAGCTTGCTCCTGGAAGTTCCGTGAGGTTGCTGAGATGAGGAAGGCCTTGTCCTTCTTTGGGAACTATGACTTCTTTCGATGCTTCCCCTATTTCTCAGGGGGGGCTACGGCGAGTCCCTTCAGGATGCGCTGACGGCTAACCAGCACACTACCCTGTCTTTAGGGAGCTTCAGGTGGCTGGTGAACATCCGGCCTGGCTACCACTTCCTCTGGTCGGGCATGACTTGCTTGCTAGAACTGTACTTCCCGATTCGCTTCTCTCGCCAGTTCGGGTACGACCAGCTGTATGTTGGTAACATCAACCCCCAGCTGAAATCTGAAGGAGGGTTGGTTGATGGAGCGCTAGGATGGTTTTGGACGCATGTTGGCTGCACGGGTGCGCACTTCGAGCTGCCCTTGAGGGACCGCATTCCTCATCATACGTTCACCTATTGTAAGTGGTATCGGAGCGTCAGCATTGCTCCGGAAGGGTTCGACCTCCACACATCATGTTCGACCGAGTGGCAGCATCGCTCAAGGGGCCTTTCCCGTACACCACAGCAAGGGGAACGCCATCATGCTGAGGAGTCTGAGGTAGCATAGACCGAGGGGGCCGAGGCATCGGCGTCTGTGGGGGTAGTGACAGCGCCGGTAGTGGGAGCGGAGGTGGGCCCTTTAACAGGGAACCTTCGGGAAGACTAGATCCCGACATCTTATGGAGGTCTCCGTAATGTCTCGATCCTTGTTCCCCATTCCCCATATGATCCATCTTTCCCTTGGTTCACGATGGGGCAAGAAGCAGCTGTAGGTTTGTCTCAGATCAGGGAGCACGTGGAGGAGGCCAAGGACTCCATCGCTGAGCACATGTAGTTGCCGCCCACTTTCTTCGACTCCCCACTCCCGTCGAAACACCGGAGGGAGGAGAGTACGAGCTCTGCTAGCAAGGAGGTGGCGAAAAAGGCTCAGCATGAGAAGGTTCCTCCTGCCACTGAATTCACTATGCCCATTCCGTAGGGGCCAATGGCTTCAGTGGCTACTGAATCATGAGAGCCCCAGGTATCAGTTCACCTCGACGTGCCAGCCATCTCGAGGGGTAAGTATTCCTAGTCTCTTCCCGTCATTTAGTAAACTGATCATGGTTGGACTCAAGCTCACCTTTTAACTTGTCACAGGTGCGGCTGGCGAGGCCCTCGAGATTTCCTCGGGGGACGAAATCAGTGCTTCAGATCACGATGCAGTCTTATCCCCTCAGGGGGAGGAGGTCAGAGTAGAGGTGTCATCACCGTCCAGGGAGACATCACCCTCTACAGGTGAGGAGTCTGCTCAAGGGTAACCTTCTACTCGTGTCGGGGAGGCGTCGAGCCAGGCAGGGGCGTCGACCAAGATAGTTGTCGTGGTTGGTACTGAAGTTCGAGTTCAGGTCCCAAAAGACACTCCACTCTTCCCCTCAGCTCGTCTCAAAAGGAGGCTTGTGGAGGCGACAGTCAAGGACTTTCAAGGTGTTCTCCGCGATAGCATCCAGATGGTGTTGGATGGAGGCTGCTCGTTTAACGAGTTGAAACCCATGTTGGAGATGTATCTGGGTAACTTGATCACTCTGACGGGCACAGATGCAGCCTCACCATTTCAACAGCGCCTGGCGGGGGTAGAAAGGGATGTCCAGGAGTTACTCTTCCTTCGCCATAAGAATCTTCTGGCTGAGGCTTCTGAGAACGCGCGGTCCGTCGTGCAGGAGCAAAAGAAATTCTTGGACAAGACCCTGGCTGAGGAAACCACGTTGGTGAAAGAGGTGGCCCGCATAACTGTCGAAGGGAAGAGGCTTGATGAGGCACATTAGGAGGCCGACGCTTGCCTGGCGGAGGTGATTCAATCCATCTCGAGCGCAAAGCGTACCATTGCAGAGCTACAGGCCTTTGTGGCGAAGAAAGCACCAGTTCGAGAGGTGACTTTGAAAGAGCTGAATGATATTGAGGTCCTACAGCAGCTAGCCGTCTCTGAGTTTGAGGAGAAAAGCCGGGCCTTAGAGGAGACGAGAGCTACTCTTCAGAATGTTGTTTGCATTATCGAGAAAGAGATCCGCGAGAAGGTCCTCCTCGCCCTGGAAAGTGACCACCAAAAAGCGATTCAGGAGATTGAATCGCGACTTAAGAGATTTTGATGCTCATTTGGATGTACCCCTTCTCCTTTTGTACTTTGGCTAAATTTCCTGATCATGAATGAAAGCTGGATTTTTTGCCTTCTCATTATCTTGAATGACTTTTGCACACAGCTTCTTGCCAGACCCTTAGGATTTTTAGCAAATCCTCAGCTATCAACGGATTTGATTTGCCTTTACCGATTACTGTTTGAATCGGGCTAGCATGCGGGTTGTCTAAGTTTGTCCCACATGTAAAGTTGTGCCAAGAGAGTTAACTCTCTTAGTGCTACGATATTGAATACGTAGACTTCGTCCTTCTCACGGGAATAGACTACCCTGCCACGTGTGTTAGACGTAGACTAATCTCGAATGAGGGACCGAGATAAAGTCCCCTATGCAAGAGAGGCATAGATTCAGTTGTTATTTGGATCAACAATAACAACTGGCTACACGCGAATTGGCCGCGCGTGTAGACTTTGTCTTCTCTTGGGGCAAAGATGAACCCTGCTCTGTCTTCTCTTGGGGCAAAAACGAACACTGTTTTGTCTTCTCTTGGGGCAAAGATGAACCTGAAATAGTGGCACCTCGCATAGTAGGCCACCATATTGATTGTTCTAAATATATTAGAATGCTCGGAAAAGATTAGGCCGTTCATAGACGTTTGAGTATGACGACTGATCGGACCATCAGAGGTGATTGTTAACATGATAGTTATGTGGACCCGTCACCCTATTGACGAGGACGAGAAGGTTGAATTTGTCTGAGGTGTAGTGTCAACCCGATAAGGATTTGTTGCGATCAGGGCAACTTTGAGGACCCACCATTCTATTGACCAGGATTAGCAGGTTGATTGTCAGAGGTTTAATGTTAACATGACAGTGGGAGCGATCCCGTCGTTCCGTCGAAGCAGAGCAGCGGGGAAAATTAGAGAGGATCATCATGAGTCTCGGTACCATGATAATCTTGTGGTACGAATTGTTTAAAAGTTTGACCGAGTGGGAGGGTTGGTTATCTGTGGAAGGACTTGAAGAGGGGAGTTACATTGTTGGTCTATGACTGTAAGGAGTTTCGACCCTGTGAGGGTAAAGAACAGTTTAGCCTCGTGTACTAGTTAGAGGACATGGAGCAGTTTTTAACCTCGTATACCAGTCGGAGGTCGGAAAGGAGCAGTTTATACTCATGTACTCGTCAGAGTATGGTGGTTGTGGGAAGACTGTGGGTAGTACTTCTTTAGGAACTTGCCATTGACAGACATCATGATCTGGTCGCCATTTGGCTTGACAAGATGATAGGCCCCGTTCGAATAGACTGTCCCTATTATGAATAGACCTTCCCACTTGGGTTGGAATTTCCCTTTCTTCTTAGAGTTGAGGATCATTGGTCGCCGGATAGCTAGGACCAACTCCCCTTTCTTGAAAGACCGGTGTTTGACTTTCTTGTCGAAAGCCTTAGAGATCCGAGCTTGATAGAACTCGATGTGCTGTTGAGCTTCAAGCCGCTTCTCATCTAACGCCTCTAATTCTGCGAGACGCTACCGATATTTTTCCTCATTCGACATTCCTGTGGTAAGTGCAACACGCAAAGATGGGATCTGAATCTCGAGCGACAGTATGGCTTCACATCCGTATACTAACGAATAAGGCGTGGTGCCAGTGGGAGTACAGACTGTGGTGCGATATGCCTATAAACTTTCGCCGAGCTTTTCATCCCAATCGCGCTTGCTATGGGATGTCAATTTGGTCAGAATCTTGATGATTGTCTTGTTGAAGCTTCGGCTAAGCCATTGGCCAAAGGGTTGTAAGCCGTGGTGGATAGGTTCTGTATTTTGAACTTGTCACAGAACCGAGTGAAGGCGAGACTGACGAACTGCGGTCCGTTGTCATGGATAATGCGCCTCGAAATACCATACCAGTTTATGATATAGTGTTTGATGAACTTTATCACATTACTGGTCTTGACTTCTCATAGGGGGATTGCCACGGCCCATTTGGAGAAGTAATCGGTTATTGCTAAGATGAAACGATGCCCTTTCGCTGAGGGCGGGGATATTGGCCCTACGACATCCATCCCCAATGTTTCGAACGGCCATAAGGCTACTATTGGATGCAAGTCCTCGGGCGGCTGCCGGATGTAACTGGCGTGGATCTAGCACGCGTGGCAGCGCTTGGCATATGTGACAGCGTCACTGATCATCTTGGGCCAATAATAGCCGATTCTCTGCAGGCGGTCCCATAGTTTGGGTCCTGGTTGGCGGCGCCCTCATGGGCTTCCTGTAGGGCCTCCTGTGCTTTTGTCGGTGTGAGACATCGCAGCAGCAAGCCGTCATACGACCTACGATATAACGTCTTCATCACCGAGTTGTAATAAAATCTCAGCGCACGTCTGCGAACAGAATCCCGCTCCTTACGGTCCTCGGGCAGTATACCGTATAAAACGTAGTCAATGATCGAGAAACGCCAATCCCTCGGCTCCAGTTGGTTTGGGGCTTGGTGAGTTGTATGCACCTCTAGAGTGTACTCTGGTCAAAAGAGTTGTCGGCTCGCGATGGTGACTTGGTTGCTCGTCCCAGGTGGTTGGGCCAAGTTAGCCGCCAGCGAAGCCAAGGCATCTGCGTGCGTGTTCTTAGAACAGAGCACGTGCTCGATGTGGAAACTATCGAACGATTCGGCTAGCTTGATGGCTGCTCGGTGACATGGGATTAAGTCGTCATTCCTGACTTCATATTCTCCTGTCATCTGCTTGATGATAAGTTGAGAATCGCCATAGGCTTCAAGGTGTTTCACCCCCATCTTCTTGGCTAGGTCGAGTCCGATGAGTATTGCGTTGTACTCAGCCACATTGTTAGAACATGGCTCTGTTAGAGAGAAGGCTCGTGGTAATACGTGGTTTTGCAAAGAAACCAACACCACCCCCACTCCTGCGATGATAAACCCGTTGCTCCCTATTCGAGACATGCCATCGAAGTATAGTCGCTAGATCTCTTCATGTGAAGTGGTGTTGACCTCATAAGTCTCATCTGGCATGTCTTTGAACAGCTCTGAGTTCGGCTCAAGCGGGTGGCTGGCCATGAGATCGCAGATTGCTTGCCCTTTAACAGATGTCTGCGGCATAAAATAGATGTCGTATTGCGACAGGAAGAGCACCCATCTCGCCAAGTGCCAATTTAGAGACTCAGGTTGCGTCATGAAGACTCGGATAGGGTTCATCTTCGAGACGACATGAATAGTCTGGCCGACCAGGTAGTGTCGCATTTTCTAAATCGCAAACACCAAGGCCAAGCACTCTTTTTCGGCCATGGGGTACTGTCGCTCAACTCTCTGCAAAGTCCTACTTAGATAGTATATGCCTTGTTCATGGCCAGCGTCATCATTTTGTGCTAGGAGGGCAGCCAGGGATTGCTATGTCGCACGCACATATGTGAAGAAAGGTTTCCCTGACACTGGGGCTGCCAAAATAGGCGGGTTCGAGAGATAACTCTTGATCTCCTTGAACGCTCGTTGGCAAGACTCGTCCTACCTAAACGACACACCCTTCTTCATCAGTTTAGAGAAGGGCTGACATCCATCCCTGCAATCCTCTCAACTCCTTGAGACTTCTGGGTGGTTGGAGTTCTTGGATGGCTCGCACTTTGTCGGGGTCGACACAAATTCCTTTGGTCGTGGCAACGAAGCCATGGAACTTGCCGCTCGACACCCCTAAAAATGACTTTGTAGGGTTCATTCTTAGTCGATGCTTGCGCATGATTTCGAACGCCGTTCGCAGATCTCGCAAGTCGTCGTCTTTTCCATGACTTTTCACGACCAAATCATTTACATAGCACTCCTCTGTTTTCCGCAGATGGTCTTGGAAGATGGTGCTCATGGCGTGCTGGTAGGTCGCTCCAGCATTCTTAAGCCCGAACGGCATGACCGTGTAGCAGTATATCCCTACCAGGGTCCAGAACACAGTATTTTTCTCATCCTCAGGGTGCATTTTGATTTGGTTGTACCCTGAGAATCCGTCCATTAACGACATCCTTTCGAATCTGCACGTGTTGTCGATGATGATGTCCGTGATGGGCAAAGGGAACTTGTCTTTAGAGCAAGCAGCATTGAGGTTCCTGTAGTCGACGCAGGTCCTGATCATGCCATTTTTCTTTAGAACAGGCACAATGTTCGATACCCAATCTAGATGTTGTTCCTCCCTGATGAAGCCAGCCTTCATGAGCCTTTTCACTTCCGGCACAATTGCTTCCATGATTTAGGGGCAGAACCGTCTTTGCTGTTGCTTGATGGGTCTGGCGCGCGCATCGATGTTAAGGGGATGCACGGCAACTTGAGGATCAAGACCGGGCATGTCCTCGTAGTTCCACGTGAAGACATCAATATACTCTCTAATAAGCGATACGAGGTCTTCCTTCTCCTAGGGAGTTAAGCTGGTGCTGATAAATATGGGTTTGGGATTGGCTTCGTCTCCCATATTTACCTGGAGGATTCCGTCTTCAGTGGGCGGATGTGCTTGTTCGAAACGACCACTCCACTGGGCATTGACGTGGCGATCCCATTCTTCATCATGAAGTGGGATTTCCTCGTCTCCTTGGACCTCGGCGGTATCGATTGTGGCCATGTTGACTGTAAGGTTTATGAACTATTCTCCGATACTGACATCCAAATCCCAAGCTGAGGAGGTCGAGGATTGGTCATCCGAGTGAGCGTCGCTGGACACCCGTCTGAAGTGTCAACGTAATTCGGAGGAAGAGGAGGCGTAGCCCAACCCTCTTCGAGTTTTGCTGTAGTAGTTGTCGGGCTTTCCTTTTGGCACATAAGCGAGCTGGACCGGGGTTTTCCTGCCTTTGCCGTAATTCAAGCCTTCGTTGCGGGTGAAGTCATAACCCATGCCTCTCATCATGCACTTTGC
>JBAKGM010019151.1:0-29701 GCA_037177215.1 Asparagus racemosus | reverse complement strand
TAAAAATGTAGAATAAAAGATGAATCATGAAGAGCTCATATTCTACATCCAAGCCTCCCTTATTCTTGAAAATTCTACCTCGAATTTTAAAGAAATCCAGAATAATATACAAAATGGGTTTAATTTCTGAAAAATTCGAGGTTTCTGTTTGAAGCACTAGAATGGAGGGAGTAGTGGTGTTATGCATTTTCTTAGATTCTTGATTAATCAAAATTTGGCATTTTGGTTGCTGTTTCAAAAATCTAAGTTCTTCATGCATCTTATAGATAACCATGTACTCCTGACACCATATCTCCATGCACATTATAAACACTCTCAATTAAATTAATGATACAAAAAGTAGACTTATTTTTGAACATTCTGACTCTAGTTTTAATAAATTCAGATATTATTTGGACTCTCAAATAGTCACGTGCATCTTCCAAAACAATTTGTATTACTAGTCTGCATATATCACACACTTTCAAGTATACCTTAGTCTCTGGATGTTTAATTAATGAATCAATTGATACTTTGAAAACTAGACTCATACAAGAATATTTTGTCACTAACTTTATCTAAGTCAAACAAGGTTTGATTACTCTCTTTGCCGTTGCAACCTATGACACGTATGCTATCCTTGTTGTCCATTGATGAGCATGCATTGAATATAGATTCAAGTGTATCTAGGTCAAGCAAACATATAACCTAGTTATGTAGACACTTACAAGGTTTTATATATATGTGAATATGGGAACAAACCTCTTGGAATTGTTTGGTAGTATCAAGGATTCCAGCACGAACTGTAGGTAACCCTTCTTTGCTCCCTCTCAATTCGTTAAGAGTTCAATTGTTAATTTCTTAAAATCTCCATATTTAGTTGTGTCTAATTAAATTACTTCATGTGTGGTTTGATTGCCGATTAGTTGATTGTTGCCCTACTTTATTCTTTCGGTTTGATATCATGCCATTGAAAATCCATGGATAATTGTGCTATCTTACCTCGATCAGCTATTGCTGTAAATATAGCACTTGTTTAATATTGGATTGGTTTTTGTTCTATGATTTAGGAATCGATACTTTATTTTGCCCTAGGGGGGACCAAATGCCTTATGTGAGGATGCTCACTGGTAAATGAAGGCATGCATGATTTATTGATATATATTCCGTAATAGGGAAATTTAGAATATTGAATATCGAGCTTGATTATTCACTATTTGATATTAGCATGTTTTTTTATCGTACAAATTTCATTTTGATTATCTACACTTTCATTCCTTTCTACCCATGATTGTACCCCCGATATACTTTTTTGATTACCTATTGAACTTTAAGCTCACTGATCTTGTTAAAGGCAAGGGGATAGCGAACCCCAAAGAAGACTAGTTCAAAGCTTAGCTAAGTAGAAGTAATATTTTAGTTATCTTTTATTGTACTTTTAAGTAGTTAGACATGTAATGACGTATTTTATAACTCTATGATCAGACTATATGGTGTAGTATTATTCCCTTTAGCTTTTCTTGCTATCTGTTATTTTGCTATCAGCCTATGATTCTGGGTGTTGTTCAAACTTATTATATTCTGTATTTTAATAATGCTTTAGACAGGAGTGTATATAAGAATTGAGTAGGTTGACCCTCCATCTTATAGTCAAGATATGACCAATTTTCATGTATCTCTCGGGCCCTATCTTGGTTGTGGTTTTGGGGCACGTTACAACAAGGATTCACAAAAGATTGAGACAATGAAATAGTTATCCTCTTGTATTAACCTCTATGGAGGAAAATAACAAATAAAGAATAACACAATGTTTCTTAGTTACACTAGAGATTCGCTGTGCCGGTAGAGACTAGTCATCTGCTTCGTTGACCGTGCGGGCAAGATGGCCCTATCTTTTGAGTTATTTGATCAGGTTGAACTGGGTCACTAATGAGGATTCTTAATGATGGAGAATGGGTTTGTCATTGGGGATCTATCCTAACAAATAGGTAGAAGGAGAGCCGAAGGCGATCAGGAGATCACTTGCTACTTGGTCGGGGATAAACGAGGTTTTTATATTAGATTCCCTCCCTTTGCGATTCAAGCTTTGAATGTTTGAGAATTGAGGATATTCTCCCTATTTTTTTCTCTTTGTTTCTTGCCTCCTCCTCTTTTTTAGTATACCACCCTTTGCTAGGAGTTTCCTTGCACGCCATGTGCATACGTGTCGACCTTGCTACCATTTGTCACCATCTCGTCAACTCCGTCACTTCGCCAAACTTCATTAAATGCATTGTGGGCAGGAGATATAGTAGATCTGATGCATCATGATGATCTCCACCTTTAGCCATTTCATATTAAATGCGATGTGGCCTACCCTTTTGTGTAGCCAGCTAGTAATCATCATTGTCGTAGCTCGTATCCCATCCTTACACAGCATTGTGGCTGGTCGGCCAGGCATGGGGTGACCTGAATGACATACTAGGTTTTGATCAGTGTGTGCCTCGAGACCGTGTGCTTTGATTTACGTGCATCTCCAGTTGCTAAAGTTAATGCATTGAGTAGGCACTTCTTAGGATTAGACAATTGGGGGAGAGGTTATATCATGTCAGTGATAGCCTCTCATACATATGATTTGCTGGGCCTAGAAAATATTGTATGCCTAGAAAATATAAACAAGTACAGATTCAAATGGAGGTGGAAGATGAATTAGGAATATTTACTTTTGTTATTATCAATAAGGAAGTGAAGAAATTAGTAAGGACTCAAGCACAAGAAGTTGCCATGACAATAAATTCGTAAGTTAAAAATTCCAGCACTAGAAGTTGCCATGACAATAAAATTCATGAGTTAACTAGTGTAAACTAAATAGTTAACCATTTTTTAATTTTGAAATCTACAACTAAAGGTGTTACAGTTTAATCTTTAAAAACAATTACCATGAAGTAATCAAAGTCGTATCAGGAAAAAAAAAAAAATGAAAGTTCAGATCAAATTAACTTAGGTACAATTTCAAATAAGGTAATGAGGAAGAAGATTACGATCCTTTGATGAACTTAGAAAACAACTCTACAAGCTAGGTAACAAAAAGAACTTAAACTTTATATTATATTTACGTAACTCTTCAAATGTAAATAATGTTAAATACATTTATCTATATATTCATACAGGTACATAATCATGTTTAAACCGGGCTCTGAAAATGCATCAATCATTAGTCAGCTTGAAGATGCACCCCCAAACACTTCACAACTTCCAAACAAAGGGAAATTTGTTGTCAATCAATTTACATTAAAAGTTTTGGAAATCAAAAAAGAAAAAGTTTATAAAAACTCACTACTAAAGATTAAAGATCTTGACGAAGCAACTAATTAAACAAATATGAATTTAAAAAAAAAATCATTGAATCTAAAGTACAATATTGCTTATGTACAAATACTGAATATTATGTTAACAATCTACTGAATTAATACAATGAATAAGATTATTCTATTCATTTTGTACATGCAGATAACAAAAGGAAGAGGACCAACATAGCAAAAAGAAAAAGAAAATGCTTTCTGTCAGCCATAATTCAAGAAATAAAAATTAGAGAAAATATAATAGAAGGAAAACAAGGGAAAAAAAATGAATCTGTGAATCTAAATAATTTTTCAGCCGTGCTTTTCAGCTGTCCTTTCAGCCATGCTTTTCACGGGTAAAAAGACTAGTTTTTCAATTATAGCATTACAATTTTGTCCATGGCCTAATTTTATCCATATACCAAACCACTTCGCCCTGCGTTTCAGCTATTAAATAGGTCAATTTCCGCATGGGATTATATTGGGCCAATCTTGTTAATGATTTGTTCTAAACTTCATATTCCCATAATGCCCCTGGGATTACTTAGCGGCTGTTTGTTTGGTCCAAAAAGCACAAAAAGTGAAGGAAAGAAAGCTGACAATGAATTTTTTTGTTATATTTCTTCAAAATCAAGTGTTTAGTTTGTAAACTAAACATAACAAAGTGAGGGAAAATAAGGCGCCAACTAGATATTTTTCTTAGAAAATTTTCCGCCCTTTTGAAACTGATTGTGAGAGAAAATGAGAATCAAGTCACACATCAACTATTTTTTTGTCTTTTTAATTTGAACCAATATAAAGAAAGCAATGAAAAAAATAATTATGTCATATATTTCTTTACGAAACAAACATAAAAAATAATCTTTTAATGAAGTGAAGGAAATATTAAAAGGGGAAGGAAAGTGAGTTTTGAAAAGCGAAGGAAAATAACCAAACAGCCCCTTGACTGCCTACAAATAGGAGACGGCCTGACGCCTCGGTGGGAATCAGATCTCGCCTTTCTCTCCGCTTCACCGGTACGTGTCCTTCTACAACGAAACATCTAATTCATTTATGCTTTTTTTTTTAAATAAAAAATTTATCAGCGAAAAAAATTTACCGTCATTCCGATCTCATCGCTTCACTCCACGAGTTGTGTAGATCTTGATATTTCCTCTTGGATTTCCCCTTCATTTGTTTAATTTTATTGACCTATCGAGTGAAAGATCTCTGAAGATTACACTTGCCATCTATAGTTTATGATCGGTAAGCGTTGTTGGATCTAGGATTTACTGAAGCTGATTCGAATGTGGCGTCTAATGATCTTTTAACTCCTTATTTAAATGTGCGAAAGTATGATTTTTATTATTATTATAGTTATTAGGGTTTCGAGGAAATATCTGTTCCAGATTTTGAGTCTGCGGTGGTGAAAAGAACATGATAGTAAGTGGTATCAAGATTTTCACTGTCTATGTGGTACCCTATAGTTGATTGGTTTTTGTTTTTGCGTAATTAGGCTTATAGTTCTCTCGTATGCGGTTTGTCTTGACTCTCAACGTTCTTGATAGCTTGTTAGGTTCAACGTTCTCTTTTTAGATTTCCAAATTCCCGAAATAGTTCACCAATAAATTATGTCGACCATTAAGTCATGGAAAATACGGAGCATAGTGCTCTGAAACCAACGAAACCATAACCATTTCATCTCTCTTTCTTTCTCTTATAAATTTACACCATTGCACTGTGTAGGCTACTAGAAGCGAATGAGACTTTTGGATGAGTAATAACTGATCAGTAAATTCTCAGCTTAAGCAACTGATTTATTGGTAATTCAAGTTGATGACTGAATATCCAAGTGCTGATAGTGGGGTTATTATTTCCAAAATCCCCCCACAAAAAAAAAAGAAGGATTGGTTTGATTTGGGGCACTTCTGATTTTTAGCAACAAGCACCACTTTTGACTCATTGTGATCATGAATGAAAATTATATCCAAAATGAATCTTTTTATTAATTAAAGTCACACAGACTTAATGAGCTTTGATATATATATATATAAATTCTGAATTCACAAAAAAATGAAAAAACTTTTTCGACATACATCATTGAAGATTTTAAATTGTAGATTTGCAGGTTAAATAATATTTCTCCAACAAGTGCTTTGTAAACTGCAAGTAATGCTAAAAATATCTTTTTAATGTATGTATCCCATGCAAGTTACGGAACTCTTCAATTGGCCTTTGTGTATAACTGAGTCTTCAAAGTGTTAGTCAGTAAAAGTTAAGGTTTGATGCTTTATGCCATTAATCATCCATGTTAAAAAACAAATAGTGTAACAGTCACCTCACAATAACACAACACTTAAGAACAACGTAGCGCATAGCATATGTTACATGTTTACCCACAAATTCTCTGGCATTGGATATTTCTACCATCTAACTCAACAATGTTTGTTTTAAAATAGCGATGTCAAAAAATTCCTTTAGATTCACAACTTTTTCCCGTTTAAAAATTGAAACTGTTAAGCAGGACTGGTAGAAAAACTTAATGTGATAATTGAGCGGTGGTTTTTTAGATACCAAGATTTGAGGGGCAAATTTGCAAGTATGGAAGACTTGAGGGGTATATATGCAAAAACCCCATTCATTAAATATTTGATATTTAGCAAATACAAATTATTCACAATGATTTTAATAAATATAATCATCACAATTTTCAAATATAACATGACAATTACCAACCACCGTGGCTCTTTCTCAACCAAAATAAGTTGTAAATACTTAACAACAAATTCAAAAGCACAAGTAGTTCAAGTTTTGAACAAAACAATTAAGACAGCAGTTCATGTTTTTTGGATGAACTTGTGGGGTAGCACTAGAGTAAGTATTCCCGGATTCAAATTTTCCTTAAACATGTAAGAAAAAAATATAGTCCTTGTATCTTGTGTCCTAGCGTGTGAACACCTTCTGCTTTTCTCTTGAATGAAAAATACACACATCCTAACGTCGTTCGTCCACAAATTAACAGTTAACAGCTTAAGCTATTTACCAAGGTTGTTTTTCGTTGAGAAAGAAAATTTACAGATGTTTCTAAATCAACAAGCAATCATGATAGAGAGATTCTACATGATATTGAGATGATGACAACTTAGGAAGGCGACATGAAGATTAAAACATTGGCTATGGGTCTACAAAGCTCAAATCAAATGATTTCTTCATATTGTACGATGTAACTCATGGATTCCTGTGTCACCAGATAGTTGAACTGTAAGTTCTTGGTGGACATAATTAAATGGCGAGAATAATGTTGAAAAACTATCAGGAGCAACATGAGGAATTTTTATGGTTCCATCTCCATTTATCAATTGAGAGATCAATGTTTTTGTAGGGATCTATGTTACCTTAGTACTTCTGATATGGAGCTGTACCCGTACCCGACACGTGTCGTACCTGTGCCCATACCCATATCGAACCGTGCTTGACACTCCTTAAATATATGCATATACTTATTCAGACTTGTATTCAATTATACAATGCATGTTTAATTTAAAAGACTCATCATACAGTCCTTCCTACTCTTTACATCCATTTTTGTAACTTGTTGGATAAGGGTCGAGATCGTTCCAGCCTTAAGAACTACAATTTAAAAGGGTTGTTTACATATATAGTTTAGAATTATGATTATATCACATGAGTTTCAGTTGTGTCCCCGTACCCTACATTTCACAAATTTGTCGTGTCCCGTACCTATATCTGCACCCAATACTTAGGGATAGTCAAGAAGAGCCGTATTGGAGAAGCTAAACACGTAAAACTTTGGTTTATTTTGAACATTGACCAAAAGAACCTACAAGCCAGCCATGCGAGTAAAGCCGCAAGAGAATCCAGCCTATCAAGTAAGTTTAGCTTAGATGACATCATCATTTCCTATTCTTGTGGAACGTATATGTTAAGAACTTTTCATCCATATTCCACACTGTATAGTCGTAGTTTGAAATTTATACATAGAGGCTAGGATTTAAGTGGAATTTTGTATTTGTTATCTGGAGTTTTCTGTGTCACTTTCATATTTATGTCCAGCGGTCCAATATAACACACTTGGTAGAATGTTTTAAGTGTTTGACAATGTAATTTCCATTTCTCCCTATAATTGATCATTTATTGCAGTATCATTTATTGGTTTTCCTCTTTCATCTACCATGCTTTCAGTCATCACTTGATCACTTATGAGTGAGCCTTGACTACAGATTCTTCCTGGTTTACATAATCACCTTTAATTCAAACCTATCATATGAGATAACATCAAACTTATCACAGTGCTTATCATGCCTAGGTGAAAACAATCAACAGTTCATTTTACATAATCATCTTTCTTTGTTTATATGCTATTTTTTGAAAGCTCGGATTTTAGTGCAATATTGTATTTGTTATCTGGGGGTTTTTGTGTCACTTTCATACTTCTTATTTCCAGCCGCAGACAACATACTTATGATGGAAGAATGTGTAAGTGTATGACAATGTAAAATCCATTTCCCCTGTAATTTCTCATTTATTGCAGTATTGTTTATTGATATCCCTCATTCATATTGCCAATGTTTTAAAAAGCTCCTGCCTAGGCCTAGTTGGTACCTAGGCTGCCTGCCTAGGTTTTGCGAATGCCTAGAGGAGTGGAGACTGCATACGCAGATTGTACGGGTTAGGTGTTGGTCTTGATTTCCTCCTGCCTCCACGTCCGCTAACCTCCTCCGACGCCTCCAGCCGCCTCCACTGACTAGGAACACCTTCTCCAACTCCTCCGACCTTCTTGCAAAGCCTTCCCTGACACCACTTAAACAATAAAGAAATCCTCCTAGGTCTAGCGCCTAGGCACCAAGCGTCAATTTGGCACCTAGCAGTGCCTGGTGCTTCTTATAACATTTACTGTAATTAAAAAATAAAAATAGGAAAACACCTAAGTTCCCGCCTAGGCACCACGTCTGATGCCTGGGCTGCGTAGCGCATTTGTAACCTTGCATATAGCATGCTTCCAGAATTTGTTGCAAGTCATCACTTGATAACTCATGACTGACCCTTTACTGCATATTCTTCCTCTTTCCATAATCACCTTTTTCTCAAATGTATCATATGGGACAATATCAAATTTATGGCAGCAGAAAAGTGTGTATATATAAAGGTGAAAACAATAAATTTAGTTACATTTCATGATTCACATGCACCACCAATTTGATTGTGCAGTATATTTCACTATTTTTCCTTCCAACAGTGTGCTATTGCAATTTGCTGGTAGAAAATGGCTTCAAGTACACGTCAAGGTGGAATTCAACAACTGTTAGCTGCAGAGCAGGAAGCTCAACATATCGTCAACAGTGCTAGGAATGGTACCTTCTACACTTGCATATGCTTCTGCAATTTACCTACAGCCGCGTGTTTTCAGAATTACTCTTCAGTGTTTGTTTATATCTTTTGTTGAATTTTTTTTACTTTGATACTGTTATAACAAAACTTTGGAGAAGTACAAAGCAAGCAAAGCAGATCGTATAAAATATTGAAACTTGAGGAAGGAAGAAGATATGACCTAATCGAATTGTGGAGTGCAAAGGTGGAATCTCTCTCAAAACCCTAATCCGAAATACTCCCTTTATGTCCTATGCTAAAGGCAGCTGTCTTATCTCACATATTGCAGTCCTCCATTAGCGGAAAAGGTGGAATCTCTCTCATAACCCTCTAATCTCAAATACTCCCTTTACGTCATATGCTAAAGGCGGCTGCCGTATCTCACATACTGTAATCCTTCATCAAAATAGATATACGGGATATTACAAAATAGAACAGGTTGGCTTATGCGGTTCACCGAATTAGATACCGGCAGAAAATTCCCGCTCCAAAATTCTACTTTGGCATCATGATTTACTTTGGTTCATCAAATGGGCTATGAGTCATGGAATTTGACACGCATGACTGATACTTGCATAAATCCTTCTAAGCTTATATATTTCCTTGCCATGCCCTTTGTATTTTGTAGGATAAAATGGCTAAAGATTTTGGAATTGCATGGTTTGCAAACTGTGCATCTTGAAAAGAAGTATTTGGTTTAACTTGTTTTGAAGTTAGTTTCTAACATCTTGTGCCGAATAGTTTATACATTTCCTGTCAAGCCCTTTGTATTATGTAGGATAAATGGTGATATATCAGGGAATTGCATGGTTTGCAAACTATGAATATTGAAATGAGTAGTGTTCGATTTAGGTTGTTTTGAAATTAGTGTTTAACATCCTTCTACTAATTAGTTTATGTTCAACTACAAAGTGAGTGGAGTGAATGTTATCGGCTTCCTTTGGGCATGAAGCAATAAAAATATTATAATTGCTAGGCATGTCATACTTTACCAGCAGATATGTAAAACCATTCTTTTGCAACCAGTACTTGGGATGTCTATGAGTTCAATTTAATTTCCGTTCTTTTAGTGTCTTACAGTCATTGCCTAATGCACACAAGTTTGTTTTTGGTTGTCACCAATCTAATGTCATGATGCAATTATATTAGTAGGTTAAAACCACATTAAATATCTAAAGAAGGTATCAAAATTTTACTTGTATCCCTTATTAGCTTGTGCTGATTCCATCTTAAGATTTATGTATCAACCACCAATTGAGTTTGTGTGCCATGAAATACATCTCCTATCACAGGAGTTATGTGAAAATTTAAAATTTTGCACATTTACCTTATTCTTTTTAAAATAAGTTGAAACATTAGTTGCTATCATATATACATCTGATAATTACTGATTTTGTAAACGGTCGAGGTAAAATATGGCGCATTTGAGGGTCTTCTCTGTAGAAATATTGTAGGACTTTTTAAAGATCTCATTTGCGACCTTAATATGGAAGAACACACAATTATGCACTGCATAGAAACCCCTGCTGTATAACAAGTTCTGTATAAGTTGTTTATTCTTTAATATGATGTTTCTGTTTATCCGGTTCTGTGTTTGTTTGAATATTCTTTAAAATGCTGGGGATTTTCAGCAATTAAGTTGGTTTATTGCCAAAACACACTCTTATTTGTGTTAAGTTTCTTTTTATGTTCTTTTATATTCAAGTGCTAGACGGACTTTCCTGAGCTGTACACTAGATATAGTTAATATCTTCATCAGGCTTTTGTACAAGTTTGATGACAAATTAAAGGGACGTCTTTGCACAGTTAGCGTCTGTACAGTTGCATTTCATCATCTAGTTTTCTTTTAAAAAGCTAGCAAAATTCTCATTATCAGCATCTAATCTCTTAAAACTTTCTAACTATGGTTCCATCTGGAAAAGGCCCATCAAAAGGATGGATTATGGACTTTTGGCCTGTTTAAGTCCAGAAACACATAAGTTAGCCTCCTTTATAACTTTTTAACTGATCAATTATTCAAGAAATACCTTGATATGGGATTAATCCACCACCAGCCAGATTAACATAGTTTACCTTGTTCTGTTCAACACCAAAAAGTTTGCTGAGTGAGAGACTTGTATTCTTTTAAGGCCTGATTTACCCAAGATCATGCAGCAGCTATTACCAGAGAAACCTTTCTTATTTGAGGAGCTGACAATATCTCTTCTTTAATGTACAGCTGACAAGATCTCTTTTTTAATGTAGAGCTGACAAGATCTTATAATCCACAAATAGAATTTCTAGTACCAAGACATGTCTTACCCCCCAAATCAAATCCAATGCCACCTATTAACCAACCAAAAGAAAACCTGTTTTCTTGGACGAAGTTTTAAAAGAAAAATTTCTCGTGGACCAAATCTAATTGGATTACTAGAAACTCTCTTTTTTTTTCTCTACGAACATGCACCTGAGAGGAGCAAGTACATATGTGAGATAGTAGGACAGTCGAAACAACAGCTAACCATTGCTCTACTCTCTATTTCCTCTACTTGATGAGGATTATGCTCTTTTCCCTCTGAGATTAACCGGACTCCAAAAGTTTGGGATTAACACTTTGTTGTTTTTCTTGTTGTCATAGATTTTGAGCCCAAGACCTCAGCTCTTTTGTAAACCGTAAATTATATACAGTAAAATGAATACTTGAAGCAGGATTTCTGCCTTTTTACTCGAAGATGACCTCAAGAATAACTATGCACCAATTTTTATATGCTTTCCAGCGAAAATGGCTAGGTTAAAGCAAGCCAAGGAAGAGGCTGGGAAAGAAGTTGCTGAGTTCCGTGCCCACATGGAAGCTGAATTCCAGAAGAAGCTTGCTGCGGTAAATTCCATTCCTCATATCTTTATCATCTGATACATTTTACCAAGCGCTGGTATACATACTATTATAATAATAAATTACTCCTGTCAACTGGATGGTGAAAGTTGAGAGGTATAATTTACTTCTCTAACACGATTTCATGGGCTAAATTTTTTATGAATCCATACTTATTTTTCTCATAATATCCTCTTTTAAATGTGTGTTTGTTCGGAATCTTGGGATTTTAATGTCAATTTCTCTGCTGCTGTCTTAAAGTCACTTCCACGGTGCAAAGACTCCTAAGTTGTAAAGTCAAAGAGTAATAATTTAATGCCCTCAACACATACTTACCCCAGCATATTTATTGATAAAACAGAGCAGCGGTGATTCTGGTGCAAATGTTAAGCGCCTTGAACAGGAAACCGAGAGCAAGATCCACCAGCTAAAGGGACAGTCCTCCAGCATCTCCCACGATGTGTGTCAAATGCTTTTGAGGCACGTGACAACCGTGAAGAATTAGTACGTATCTGTTGTCTTATTGATTTGTGAGGAAGTCTCTCCGCGGGTATTATGGACTTCTGTTTGACAGGCCTCGGTTTTCTGCTTGGAAATAAGGTGCCGTAGTATCTGCTTACAATTGCTAACTGTTAAATTGTTGTCTTCATATGCTACTGTCTTTATTGTTCATTGGGGGTTCCAAACAATATGTCAGTTGTGAATGTTGTTAATGATATTTGATCAACACTCTCGTGAATACTGTCATCTTAAGCCTAAAAATGATCGGCCACATATCAGTGCTATCGGATACTACGCATCTTTATGTTTCTTTGATGTGTCATCTGATTATCTGAGAACCATTTGTTTCTCCTTGTTCCTGTTCTCAACTCCTCCCTGGGCCCTTCCCTTCGGCCTGATGGTAAAATGAACCACTTTACTTATCACGGTAAGTTCAATATTATTTGATGATGGTAAAATCCGGTTAGTTTATCGCAGTTAAGTTCAATATTGTTGATCCTCATCTTGTTCAGTCTTCAGCCTAAAGAGTCATCCCGGCATCTGCTTTCAACGCTTGCTAGAAGACACAGACGACGGTCGGCTCTTTGATACCCTCTTCCCCTTACGTACTACTGGTTATGTGTGCCTGTCTCTCGAGTCTATGCATGAGCACTGGTGCGTGTGTTCGTGTGATTAAATGACCTTAGTAGGTTGACATGTGGATGATATGATGCATTGTGCGTAACTAAGTACTTTACTTTTCAATAAGTTGGATGTTCTTTTCCCAGTGGCGGCAAATAAAGTTTCAAGGCATTATTCATGTAAAAGAAGATCTGTTTAAAGGAAGGCCCACGTGTATATAAGAATTCAAATCCTATTAGAACGGTCCGCATGTGACGTGCAGCTTCTTATCCCTATGGTTCCAATAGAATTTTGCCACGTGCAACTTCTAATCCCTATGGTTCTGATAGAATTTTGATTGTGTAAATAGATACTGTTAAACAAGAGACGAAGCTCTCTTGAAAGGCGAAAAAATCAAACTGAAGGAAAAGAGAGTTATTGTGCGCACAACATATAAATCATGTCAAAGTTACTTTTGTGTAACGTTGAGCTTTTGTGTAACGTTGAGCTCAAATCATTATGCATTAGGTATGTGAGATGTCTCTCGTATACAGATGATATTCTCTTTTAAAAGATATGAAAGTGGTGATCCGTCTAAACTCATTTGGTGCTTGTGTAAAAACTATTTGATTGTATAAGAATAAAGATTCACAGGTTCTGTTTGGCAACCCAATATAAAACCACGCAAACCTAGTTTTTTTAATCTTAACTAGGTGAGGGGTGAGGGGTAGGCCAGTTCTAGCCTGGTTCTAGAGCTAGAAATGTACTAGAAAAAACTTAGTCAGAATTGATTTAATGTTTCCCAAATGTAAAATACTATAAACCTGGCCCAAGTTAGAACTTGACCCAGTTAGTGGGTTTCCAACAAGCCCAAAGACTTTAGATTCATATATAGTCCTCTATAGATAATCACATCCAATGAGAACGCTTGTTTGGATCAAAACATATCTAATGAGAGAAAGGGAATTAGCCTATTGAAAACTTGATTTTTTTTATTTTTTATTTTTTATTTTTTATTTTTTGCATAGAGCATGGTTTTCATTAGTTTTTCGATCTAGATTTGTGGAGAATGTCGTTGTGATGATTTCGGATGGATTTGAATCATTGTGGGTTGTGATCCTTGCATCGAAGTTGATGTCGAGGAAGCTTGATCCTAGCACTGGCAAATTTAGGTATGATGATCTATTTTGGTTTAAACCAATTCTATAAGTTCCTCTTTGATGTATGTAAACTCGGGTAATCATTAGGTTTTGATTCAGAGTTATTTACAATTTTTTAAAAAATTAAAATCCTCAAATCCTGAGAGTCTCCAGCACGCTGGATGTAGTATACGATGTCTATCCTTGTGATGGGTATGTGTGGGTCTTCTTCCGGAATTAGGATGAAAAGCACCCGATGTCAGACTTGTTGGTTGACTGACTTCAGATGGTTGGGGTTTTTGAGTTGACTTGTCTAGGACCCAGTGTCGGTTGTCAAGGACCCGACATCAGATGAGGCTGATGTGACAAAGTGTGCCAGAGTTTTACACCCAATGTCAGACTATGCAAGTGACCGACGTTAGATGCAGATAAACTGAAATTGGTTTTCTGATTAATGACATCCAATGTCGGATCATGCTGTAACCCGACATCAAATGCCCAGTTTCTAGCAACCTTAGGTTTTGGGTTTTCGAGGATGAATTTTTTATGCGTGGCTCTTTTCTTGGTGTTTCTAGATTGTACCCTTTATGTTCTACCTACTAGGGCATGGTTATGAAAGCAATCTCTCTTTGATTCTACGTATTCTTGTTGTTTATCGTGCTAGTTAACGTAGATGCTTACCTTTTGATATTTATCCATGGTATTTTTTATGCTTAATCTATCCTATGCTATGACCTAGAATCAATGGGCATTATTGCATGCTAATCTAGGATCCACTAAGGACTATGAATATGTTGGCATGTTTATCATAGGATTCGATAACTAGGGTATGCATGATCAGGCACTATGATGTGGATTGTACACGATGAAGATGAATATCATGATTGAATAATTGAATATTGAGTGTGTCCCTTGTAACAACCAAACAAGATCAATAATTTGTTTGGGATACTTTGTATTTAGTGAGTGGAGGTTTGCAATCGTCCACCATTGGAAACTTAATAAAATAAAATTATGCCTAAGAAACCAAGATCAAGTATAGGTGTGAATGACTTGCGTTCAATTTATATCTCTTGTTGGACGATTTTATCTGATGGTGTTTGTGTTGTTGTCTTTAGTGGAGTCTATCTACCTCAAGCTTATACATCTGCCAAATTAGTGCTCCTTCTAAATTGGTAAAGGCTAACAACTTATCAGGAGTTACATCCTATAAGCTTGTGTAATTTTACATATGAGATCTTCTATAAGATTCCTTGAACTAGGCTATTCCCATTTCTCCTTGGGCTGATTTCACTAGAACAATCAGGTTTTGTATCAAGCAAGAGCATTCATGAAATTATTTGTCTTGCTCAAGAAATGACTCACCATTTGGATAGAAAATATTTTAGCTGGAACTTGATACTCAAGGTGGATATGGCCAAAGCATATGACTGGCTCGAGTGGTCTTTCTTATTGCATGTTTTGCGCAAGTATGATTTTTCTGAGATTTGGTGTGATTGGATTTACACGTGTGTTATAACCTAAGATTTAGTCCCACATTGGATATTGACTGAGTAATTGAATAGTTTATAATTAAGAGTAAGGAGTCAAGCGCAATATTGACTAGTCAATATTGGCTAAATAAGTATTGCACTTTGTGGGTCCTAGGGCTTACATCAGTCTAGCAGGCTTGTAGACTCAAGGTGTGACAAATGATATCAGAGAAGTTAGTTAGACAAAAATATGGAGCTAAGTGCTATGTTTAACTAAGTGCTATACCGCATGAATACGGTGGGAGTCACCTCTAGAATCCCGTAGGAGCCACCTCTAGAGTCCACAGTGCCTGGTGGTGATACTGGGACAGTCTATTTATCATGCAGCGATGAGGATGTTACGTGATTAAGGTAGGGTGATTGTGATACCTCAAGATTTATTCCCACATAAGATTTTGATTGAGTGATTGAGTGGTTTATAATGTAAGTTCAAGGAGTGCAATATTAGCTAGTCATTTTTGGTCATGGATTGAGCAAAACTAAATGTTACCCTCTGTGGATCCTAGGGCTTACATCGCGTCAATAGGTTCACTGGCGCAAAGCGTGACAAAGTGTTTGTTCAATTGTTGGTACTCCTTGGTATGAACTCGCAGCGGTATAGATTTTTTTAAAATTTGTTCACCACCTTCATCAAGGAGATCCACTATCTCCTGCTTCATTTATTCTCACAGAGGATGTCTTTAGTCATAATCTTAATCTCTGCATTCAGAATGAATAGATTGACAAGCTTCATGTAAGGTTGTTATGTCTCACCTTTTGTTTGTAGATGATATGCTCTTACTTATTAATGGCTCAAAGTGCTTAGTTCGTAACCTCATGAATTTGCTACACACTTATGAATCAACATGAGATTCAAGGAGCTCTTTCGATTTGAGTTCTTAGACATTTCTAGGCCAAAGGACAACCATTACTTCTTGGACTAACTTTTCTTATAGAGCTCTATCTTTTTGGTATTTGGGAGCCCCTCTCTTTAAGGGTAGGACAAGGATTTCTTATTTTTTAGAGTAGAAGTCTTCTATGCAGCAATGCTTGAATGGTTGGAAATCTAGATTGCTCTCTATTGGTGGAAGGCTTGCTCTAATTAAGAGTGTTTTTAGCTCCATTCCAATTCATATGCTATCTATTCTTCTGGTTCCCAAAGGTATTCTGGATCATATAGAGCATATTTTTGTGATTTCTCATAGAATGGCACTGATGCTTAGAAACACCATTGGGTTTCGTGGTCCACTATTTGCACTCCTTTTATGGAGGGAGGGCTTTGAATTACTTCTCTTTGATAGCCTATTCAGAGTTTGCATGCAAAAGTGGCCCGACCATATCTTCAAGGGGATTCACTATAGCCTCTTTTTCATGCAGAGTAAATACCTTGGATCAGACTTCTCTCTGTCGGCTTCTCACGTTGGCAATGATTAGCCCTCATACATCATATTTGAGGTATATCATCATTTGGAATTGTGTTTTATGGGAGCTTTGGCTGTGTCAAAATAAAGCCATTTTTGAGGGAGTGGTTCCTTCAAGTGCTACTATTATAGGCAAAGTTAAGAAGTGAATTCATGAGTTTAGTTCTAAATTTTTTTCAAAGTCCTCCCTATCTTTTCTAGGTGTGACCATCCTATTTGTGTTGCAAAGTTCTCCTAAAGATTCAATATTATGGTTAGGCTTGTAGGTGCGTTGGATCCCTCTAAACACAAGGGCCAAGTTAAGCATCAACACTTCTTATCAGAATGATTTATGTGCTAGTGGAGGGAGGCATTCTAAGAAACTCATCAGGAGATCTCCTTCTTATGTTTTCTTATTTCTATGGAGACGATACTAACATGTTTGTAGAGGCCTTTGCACTTAGAACGGGCTTAGAGGTGTGTGCAAGTTATCTGACAAACATGGTCAGAGAAGTAGATCTCTTATCTTGCTACAATTTTATAAAGGCCTTGCCATATCTCCTTGGCAGTCAGCATATCTTCTAAGGGCTAGTCATGCTATTCTTCACATCGAGTAAATTTCTCATGTCATCAGAGAGGGAAATCGTGTTGCAGATGCTCTAGCTTTTAGGGAGCAATCTCATCAATCCTTTTGGTTAATATTGCCATCTGACTATCTTTAGGGAGGATATAAGTGGTTTCCATAATTGTAGGCATAGGTGAACCTTTGGGTCAATTGTGTTTTTATTTTATTTAGGGCTTTTGGTATCTTCTTTGGCGTGCATTTCTTATATTGTCGAAAGATAGTTCTATAATACTATAATATCTTGTTTTCTCATGTACCCAAAGAACAATCCTTCGATGCTCCTTAGTATATCTTTTAATGGCCATTTATGCCATCACCACTAATAAAGTTTACAAGTATGTTCTAGGATCTACACGAAGTTCAGAGTAAAAACTGAATTGTTTGATGTTTGACGAGCATGAATCATAACTTTGGAAACCCAGTTGCAGAGGAAGCCCATATTAAAATCTAAGATGCTGCAATAGAAATATAAATAAAATAAAGCACAACCACAATGTAATCACTAACATAAGGACTTCCTCCTCGTCAAGAGGGCTTCCACACTATATGAGAGTTTTCCTAGATCACAAAACCAATCTACTAGGTGGTTACATGACTGCTTCCTAGCCTAATCCTAAACTAGTCATCTCCATCAAAATCTCATAAACTATGTAATCCTAGTTCCTAGCTAGTATTATTCTTTCTCAATTAATCCCGATTCCATAAAAAAACCAATCAGACGATCTTAAATCAAGTGTATTACTAAAACAATAATATCAATTAAGCATAACTAATAAGATCTTACAGCCCTTCAAAATCGAAAAACCAAACATTAAAATTGATTAAGCACAACTGAAAAGATCTTACAGCCCTTCAAAATTGAAAAACCATTCTTCCAAGAATTTCACTGAAGATCTAAAAGAACGGTGTTAGTGATGAAGTCTAGGGATAGCTCTCCAAGAAGACTCTTGATCAGATGGTTCAACTTGCTTCAAGAGTGAGATTGAAAGTCTGAAAGGCAGTGACAATCAAGAAATCCTTCAAACCCCAGAGAATTTTTTCTCTTGTTCCTTCTTAGTAAAACTCTCTAGATTTTTATAATTTTCTATCCTCTCTCATATAAGAAAATAACCCTAGAGATGCACATATATTTATTCCAATGAAAGGCTCAAATTGCACCTCGAAACAGCATCTTAAAACAAAAATTTGCTCGAGGCTCATCAAAAAGTTCAGATAATCATCGATGAGTGAGCCTCATTGATGAGAAATTATACTCATAAATGAGTATCCTAGCTGCAAAAATCTCTAAACAATTTTACGATTAATGTGTTTTAGCCCAGGGTCATTGTGAGATTCAATTATCATCAATGAGTGTATACATAGTTCATCTTGTAGATCATGGCAAGAGATTTTCAAAACATATATTATAATATTAATTCTGATAATTGGGTTAAAAGTTATGAGTCATGCAATTTTTTAGCTTGTTGATACAAATTTCAACTTTCTCGTCCATGTTTTTAGCCTCGACTTGTTGCCATCTTTTCCTCTTGTCATCTCTCACCATCTTATAATCATTTAGAGCAATTTTTGTACACTTTAACAACCTGCACAAAACATCCCAAATGTATATTAGAACTGCATGAATATTTGGCATTATCAAACTAAGGCAATTGTATGGATATTGTCCTAACAATCTTCCACTTTTGATAGTAATAAACTCAAAAATTTAAAGTCAACAGTGTGAGTGTTTGAGACACAAGAAATATGCATATTCTCAGTTTCATGACATATATAGAATAATATACAAGCTCCCCCTACGCGGATGCATACGTGAAATATGAGAAATAGGTTATATACGAGCTCTCCCTTTAATGAGGCTCTCGTGTATCAAATCAATTCTCCCCCTTCTCCCCAAAAATTATTTTTCCCTTTACAAAAACAACAAAGAGAGTTGATTACAACCATATCACCCCCTTTTGTTCTTATAAAAAAAAATCAAACTTTCAAAATGACCACATTATGATGAAAAGACATGAAATAATCAATCAAAATGGAAAAGAGAGTAAATATGTTGCAAGTCTAAAATTTTTTATATGCAAAATAGAATAGACAAGTTGATATCAAATGCCAATATGAACCCCATCATAATCCTCTGTATGTTTGTGTAAATGACTCATATCAAGAAAATAGGGCGTATCAAATAGAAAGACTCAGATCAACAATCTATATAAGCTAAGCATGTAACATGTGAACAAGATGAAAAGGAACTAAACTCAACTTTCTAAGAAAGACAAATATATAAACTCGTACCGATCAAACTTACAAGAAGAGTCGACAGTGCTTGAAGGGTGACATTCACACTATCTCTAAACATAAAAATATTTAGTACATGATGGATACCCTTGATAATACAGGACTGACAAATCCATGATTGTGTGGAAATTGGTCTCTTTTACGTCACGCTTTTTTGTGGATTTTGATGAGTGTGTGCTCGTTGGCAATCTTTTACTAAATGCATTCTAATTAATTTGATATTATTATTATTATTTTTAATGTCAGTGCATGTGTTCTTATTTCAACTTAAGATTCGTGTGATTAAAGCACATACTTAAATGCATACAGATTGTGACAAAAAATTCACTATTGATACCCAACTAAAAATCATGACAAAGGTCACATGCAAAGTGAATGCTGAGGTATTACGATGTGACCATCATGATTATGTATTAAAAAAGCTATAGTCAATAAATACATAGAAGATTTGGAAAAATGGGACTTTACAAGAAATGAAGCATCTCATGTGCTATTAAACATGATTATACCAAGTTTACAAAAAATGTATGTGCACAAGAAATCAAAATTAATGTTAATGATTTTTTTAAATTTTTTTTTATTTTCTTAAGAATACATAAGAAAGAAAAAAGACATTTTTATTTTGTTTTTATGTAAGTAAATGAAGACGAAACCAAAAGAAAAAAAACGTAATGTATTAGGGGTTAACAGAATTTACTTTGTGTCTATCCTTTTGAGAAGATTTGTTGAAATTTTCATTTATGCAAGTAACACGTACCTTTACAACAAGTCTAGGCTTTCACAATGAAATCTCCTATGCAACATATCAGCAACATTTCCTCCTGTATTCAATCATTTTATACTTTTAGAATAAATATCAAGAGGGTACGATGTGTAATTATTGGATGTCTATTAATCAGTAAACAACTGAACCTATTTAAAAATTAATCAATGTTGCAATGAGTAGGTTTAGAAAAATAAATAAACATATATTTGTTGCATAATCTACTAACGTATATGGGATTATCATTAATCCCTCAACATGTAAAATACTAAGAAGTTTGAAAGAAGCATTACCTATCTCACCAACTGAATCATTTAACCTATTTGTCATTTTAAAATATTACATACCAAACTTTTCTTCTTGATCGGGCTAAGGAATAGATTTTTATCTCATATCATATGCTTTGAGCAACCAAATCAAATACAAAAAGTTGTCTTGCTCCTTAGCCCATATGCACACATGCAATAAAAAATAAATGAATGATCTAAGTATCCACATAGGTCCAGTTTGGTTAGAAATAGTCTCTTTGGGTACCTAAATCTGTTTTATAATTTTAGTTCAATATTGCACACGACATGACATAGAGAGATGCCCTATTCTACCACATAGTGTGCAAACACTAGTGGAAGCATTAAAAATTGGAGAATAAAAGTTAAATTGTTCCCTTTCACAAAAGATGGTTGAAAACTCTTTTTCTTACTAGAATATGTATAGCTTAATCCATTTTTTGCTTTAGGGAAACATTGATTAGAAAGGACCATATTTATGCCTTTTGAGCCCAAAGGAAAATCTTTCACGGCTGTTTCTAAATCAAAAATTTTAGATTTAAGCAATTTATTTTCAAAAGCAATTGTAGTGCAATGAGTTCAAACTTCTTTTGTTCATTGGATAATTCACATAAAAGATTATTTAACCAATTAAGTAAATCATCATTTTCATATTTTTAACACATTTACTTTCTTAGTTATTTCTCCATTCATCTCTCTATACATGGAACATTCTAAACAATCAAAAGATGAGGTGGTTGAACTTGTATTGTTAGAAGTATTCAACTCTAAAATAGATTTTTCAAGTTTTTCATTCAAATCTATGTTATCTCTTTTTATGTTGGAATGCATCTTTTTCAAAGAACTATATTTTTAGCAAGTTTGTTCTAGTTGATTCAACATCTCTACATATTTATCATGTATGTAGGTTGTACCGCATTATCGGAGCTTTCGTCCTGAGAATCCTTTGGGAATCCATCATTAGCCATGAGATGTTGGTGTGCAATCTCCTCATCATCACTTGAACTGCTCTCTGACTCCTCATCTTCACTAGTGTTGTTCCATGTAGAATGCTTAATTCTCTTCATGCTTTCTTTTCAATCATTCTTTTTTAAGGGACATTTGTTCCTAAAGTCTTTAGGTTTCCTACAATGATGGTAAATAGGTTCTGTATCAAAATTATTAAATTTATCTTTTCTTATCTTGGGAGAGTGATGATTTCTCTTGCTCATGAACTTCTAGTCATTTTGGATTTGAGAAAAAAAAAACTTAAATCCTTTAATAATATGACCCATTCTATTGTCATCTTTCTTGTCTTCTGAACTTGAACTCAACTTTGCTTTTTTCCTTGGTCTTCTTCCCTTTAATAGCTAAAGTTTTCTTCTTGAATTTATCCTTAGCATTTTCATCCCGCTCCCTCATCCTTGTCTTGTGTGTAATGAGATTACATACAAGATTTTCAGGAGCCATTTTAGATAAATCATAGTATTCTTTAATGACGGTTACCTTTACATCCCATTCTTAAGGAAGTGAGAAAAGAACTTTGTGGATGTGCTCGTCCGCATGATATTTCTTTCCTAGTGCTTTAGACTTGTCCATGATGTCTGAGAATCTGGTGAACATCTATTATATCATCTTCGAAGGCTTCATCTTGGAGTTCTCATACTTGCTCACTAGCATAGCAAGTTTGGCGTCTTGGACCTAAGAGGTTCCCTCATGAGTGACTTCTAGTATTTGCTAAATTTCCTTAAAATAAGTAGACACACAGTTAAACTCTTTGATAGTAAGAGAACAATAAAGAGTACTCATAACTTTTACATTAAGAGAGTATTGCTAGCATTCCATTTGTCCCTAGGTTTAGTAATTGTGGTTTCTTCAACAGAAGAGAGTACAGTTTCTTATCACTATATTCCATTTGTCCTAAGGTTGTGGTTTCTTCAAAGTGTTAGTGGGTTCATGTTAACCTGACTCTACAATGTTTCACACCATATAGTCAGTGGACAAGAGAAAAACTCTCATGCAAGCTTTCTAATATGAAACTTTTGTGCCATTGAAAAGTAGGGGTCAATTAATGGTGTGTCATTTGGGAAAAGCTGTCATGGTGCCTAGACTAGTCATCTATCTAAGGGTGTGAAGCGTAATATGGGGGCTTTAATACCACTGTTGGCGGTGAATAGGATCCCTTACTTTTCGAGAATAAAAAACAATTTACATAAATATGTAGTAGAAATATAACTAAAATAAAGCACAACCACAAGGCAGTCACTACACAAGATTTTATAGTGGTTTGGACAAATCCTACATTCACTCTTCCTCCTTGTCCAGAGAGGCTTCCATACTATATAAGAGTTTTTCTAGATCACAAACTCAATCCAGTAAGTGGCTACAAGATCGCTTCCTAGTCTAACCCTAAAATAGTCTTCTCCACCAACAATCTCATGCAACTATGTAACTCTAGTTCCCAACTAGTAACCCTCTTTCTCAATTAACCCTTGCTTCATTAAGCCGTAAAAACAACTGATCATAGGATCGTAAAACAAGTGTTTTTGTGATCACACGATCATAGAATAAGTGTATTACAAAAACAATAATATTAATTAAGAATAATTGAAAATATCTTATAGCCTATAGAATTAAAAAACTATTCTTCGAAGGATTCGAGTGAGGATCTAGAAGAACGATGTCAATAATAAAGTCTAAGAGTAGTGCTCTAAGAATATTCTTAATCAGATGTTTCCATCTTCCTTTGAGGGTGCAATTAATACTCTGAGAGGGGGTGGTGATCATATCAAACTCTAGAGAAACTTTTCTCCTTTTCTCTCTCAATAAAACCCTCTAGATTTGTGCAATTTTCTCTTCTCTCTCTTGTTGGACAATAGCCTTAGAGATGTGTATATAGTTATCCCAATGAACGGCTAAGATTGCATCTTGAAACAACATGTCAAAAAATAGATTCACTTCAAGCTCATTAATTTATTGATTTACTCATTGATAAGCAAGCTTATTGATGAGAAATGATAGTCATCGACGAGTATCATCGATACAAAAGTCTCTGGAATGTTTTCTCATCAATGAATATTTACAATCGATAAGTTTTAGCCCAAGCTCATCGATGATCTTCATTTCTCATTGATGAGTATATGCACAAATCATCTTGTAGAGCACATCGAGAGATTTCCAAAAAGAAATTGTAATAGTGGTTCTAATGATTGAGTCAAAAGTTATGGCCTTTGCAAGTATTGAACTTGTTGATCCAAATTTTAATTTTCTCATACATGTGTTTAGCCCCGTCTTCTTGCCATCTTCTTCTCTCATCTTTAGACAACTTCATTTACTCATTTGGAGGAATTGTTTTGTACACTTTCATAACATTCACAAAATATCTCAAACATATATTATAACTATTTGAATATTTAGTATTATCCAACTAAGGTAATCGTAAGGACATGGCCCTAACACCCACGAGTTGGATGTTCTATATGTATTTAGTTATCTGTGTCTAGTGCATGACGTATCATATATGACCGGTTAATAAGATGATCATGCAGGTAGATTAACAGGGGGAAATGGGAATGTCTTAGGGAGTATGTCGGCCAGGGTTGTGTCGGAAAGCCTTAGGTGATGAAGGAGGAGTTTGAAACCAAGACCAAGTTCCCAATGGGCCTTTCAACGCAGACCATCTAACGAGGACTTTTCCAAATAAGATCTATGGTAAAAGATATATGATAATTAGGTAATTGCTATTATCTGATGCATCACACTTAAGATTCTAGGCACATTCTCGTTATTACATCAGATATGGTTGTTATATCTATTGATTATTGAGTTTTTCTTTCTATGCTGCATGTTTCCTTAATTACGAGTACTTTAATATGGTAGCAGATATAGTCTTCCTTGAGATTACACCACTCATGCATTTATGATATCTGTTACATGTGCATACCCCACTCTTTCATCTTATCACTTGCTAGACAACTTTTTGACTATTCTTGTTTGCGGACCGAGGCATTGATGCATTATGGGCAGACACATCTCTATCTAGTGACACTCAGATCTAGGCATTCATGGAGAGTTCATCGGACACAACCACTTCTTCATCAATTTTTATATCTAGACTTTCAGTTTGTACACCTAATTGTCATGTGGTGCCTTTATGTACTTGTTTATCTGGATACTGTACTTATGTAGCCAAGCGGCTTATGTTTATATACTTATTTCAGACATCGCTTGTATCAGACTTGTGATACATGATCTTACTTCTTCTATTATCTATGGGGATTTGTAATATTGATTTTGTGATGCATTTTGCTTCCGCTTTTCATAATATTTGTGCTTATGTGATATTCTATAATGATGTTTTCGATGTTGGATGTATATTGATACATGTTCAGGTAAATTCTATAGGCTAAAGTATATACTTTTGGATGGAGTTTGGCCCGATTGCACATACTGCCTAATTGGGTCACATGCTAGCGACATGACATTAGGTCGTAGGAATTGACAACATGTCCTATTACAAAAAATTTCTTTATTTTGTAGTTAGGAACTAATTGCAAACCTAAACTCCGTAAAGAAAACATGAGGTCAAGCCAGCATAATCTTGTTTCAAATGTTAATAGTAATTGCAATGATTCTTGAATTGTTTTTTTCACTGATTCAATATTCTATTCACAATTTGAATATTTATAGCAACTTGTAGACAATTATAATAATTTAAAATTAATAGTAATTCACTAGTATTCTCCTCTATTCTACCCATATAAGCTAGCTCTCTCGTGCACGTGATGCGTTTGTTACATAGTTATGGGCAGTTAAAAAATATAAATCGATATATGAACCAACAAAGAAAGGTTTAACCAAGAATGAACTCAGTGTATGTTCAAATCTGGATCAAATGAACATGCTCAAGTGGAATGAACCTTAACACAACACTAGAGTGACTTAGTAAGCATGAGGTGCGGCTAGCTTGAATGAGCATTGCATGGGGCGAGGCTAACACAACCAAGTTCGGGGTGAGGCTAACACAACCAAGCTTGGGGCGAGGCTAATGCAGACAAGAAGGGTGACCATAATAAGCACCCCTTAACCTCACCTAGCATGGGGCAAGGTTGAGGAAGCTTGACCTTGCAAGCTCGCACCAACATGCTCACCCACCATCTACAACCAAAGTCAAAATTATGATTACCTAATAGAATAAAATGGCGGTGCACGGGTACATATTAAATAGGAATGAAATACTAAACATTCTTCAGAAACTCGTGTGAGTCTCACTCGCGTGCTAACCAAAATAATCACAAAATGACAAAACTAAATTGACTTTCATACTCAAATATTCGACCATGTAAGGATGGAGCAGACATTCTTAATGTGCCCCATGCTACCTACGCTCGCCTCATGCTTGCTAAATGCCACCCATGCTCTTAAAGGCCTCCAATGATGCCCTACCTTGCATATTACTATCCCCCATTAGCATCGACCATACCCAGCACCACCCCACTTGGCCTAATCCACCACAAAATCCATATTGATTCCATTTGGATGGTGCCCACTTGTATAACTCATCTTAGCATACACTAAGACCTATAAATAACCTACTCTTTTGGACAAAAGATATATAGATCAGGATATAGAAAAGTGATAAGAAAATAATAGAGGGAAATATTTGTGAGGTGACGAGTAAGCTTAAATGCTAAAAAGAGAGCATAAAATAAAGAGAGAGAAGCCTTCTGCATGCTAACATTTGCCCCTCTACCCCTCTTACCAAAAACTATATTCGTCCCTTATGAATAGCTCTAGGTGCTTGAGACAACCTCGCCCCACTACCTCCTATACCTAATATCAGGTGCTTGAGATTAGTCTCACTCAGTATTTATCAATATTGCTAGATCTTGATCTAGGCATCACAAGTCTTCTAGTGCTTGAGTCGAACTTGCCTCATCCTTATCATCGCTGGTTCTTAATTTTGTAGGACTTCATAAGTTGGTTTCTATCGAATTTTTATAACCTCACTTCAAACAAGCCTGGTTCACACTCATTATCATGATCTCACTTCATCTGAAGCGAATGTTCTACATGACTTATTGAGCCTGACAAACAAGAGTTTATCATGACTATTGAGACAAGCTCATTGACTAGAGGTCTACCCTCATTGACAAGTTTTCCAAGAGCTCCCCTCATAGCAAACTCGACAATAACCAACATTAGCTCAATATGGTCAGATCATCCATGGAGCTATGAAAAGGGTCTCTATCAGCACACGTCCCTAGAATGTCAAACAAAAATGGATCTTGGCATCGGACATTCCTAAGTCATCACCTTTGAGGAGGTAGAAACTAGGAAAGACAACATGGTGACTCTGCTGGGGAGAAACTTTTCTAATAATAAGAAGATAGTGCCACTGATGTACAAGCTATAAACCTTCGTTACACAAATTATTGTCGAGTTTGATTATCAAGCTTATGAAGCCTATCTGGATCAAAAAATTCAACCCACCTACACAAAAAGGAGCATGAAATCTATCAAAGTAGCCTCAAGGTGGTGCGGGACAAGGAATAATGAGTGCACCCTTGAGCCTCCAAGCAAAGTTAGGGTGATAACACACAACAAATCAAGATAGGGACCTCTACTCCACCCTCAACACAAAAGAAAGAAAGGTCACCCCACTCCTCGAGGCCTATGTGAGGCTCACCAAGCTTGCCCCAACCACTTGGCGAGCCTCACCGAGCCCACCCTAACCACTTGGAGAAGCTCACCAAGCTCACTGCAATCAGCTCTACTTCCTACACAGCTAATTTAGATTGCAAAAACTCTTGTGCATCACGGTGGATTTCATTATTAACAGCTTCCAGCTGAGTATAAGCTTCTCTATCCCATTCAAGCTTCCTAGCAATATCTCATTCTACTTGGGCTAGCCTTTGTTGGAGGCTAATTTCCATCTTGGCAGAGCCGCCTCCTCTTCAGCAGCCTGTTTCCCCTAGCGACGAGTCAGCTCGGCAGGGACATCGAGAGACCTCTCGTCCTCTTCTTGGGCCTCGGTCTCGACCCTTGTCTCTTGTTGATTGGCCTCTTCCTCCTCTTCTTGAGCTGAGGACCCATCAACCACATTGCTGGCTTCAGCCTCTGCCCCCTCGACTGTCCTCCTAGGCCCCTGGCGTCCAACTTTCCAGAGCTTCCTCTTTCTTTCAACTTGATCGGCTGAAGGCGCCTGACCCGCCAACGTGGCCGCTATGTCAGCCGTAGGGGTCTGAGCTACCGCAGCCTCCTCAGGGGCCAAGTCTTGATGAGGATGCTTTGCAGGCATTGCTGATGATCCCGCCTGGGCCTCGGTTGGCAGAGCTCTTGGCACCCCATCTGCCTCTTCTGAGCCGAGAGTCAACCTAGTCACCCTCTCTTTATCCCTCGCCATTGTTCGCGGGGAAAGTTGTTTCGATTTCCATTACAAATGAATTTGTTACAGCTTTTTGCTCTTACAACGAGATTCAAATAAAAAATATCACCTTTTTATTAGGCCTACAATGCAAAATAAAAAAATTATAACTTTTCACCGTTGTTTGAACAAACGCGGGATCTCTCCGTCGGATTCTCACTTGTGTGGGTTCTTTGCCTGTGTCGAGGACTCTTTTCCGTCTGTAGACCACCACGTGATCAGATTCAGATGCAAGATCTATGGATTGACGGGGTTAGGGGACTATTTCATGAAGGAAATAGATCGCCTAAAGTAAGTGAAATTGACCAAGTGAAATCACAGCTCTTCTCAGGATCAAGTCTAAGCTTAGATCTGCAGGGAATCAATGTAGATCTGACCTAGATCTCCCCCAAAACCTTTGCTTGCTGCGTTTATCTATGTCGGGAAGTAATCCCCGTGCGTTAGAAGTCTACATCTGAGATTTCATCTGTGGAAAAGCTCAGATCTGTGCCAAAAGATCAGCAAAATCCCGCCTTAGAGATTAGACAAATTCCAGATTTGAAGAAAATTGCCTCCCGGATCTCTAAAGTTCTAGCCCTGAGCAAATGAGACCCCCTCCCTATTTATAGGTGACAGAGGGGGTCGGTTGGGAGCTTTTGGCTTGGTCTTGGCCGAGTTTGGCCAAGGTCGAGCCACCTCGGCCTTGGCCGACCCAGTCTCAGCCAAAGCCGAGCTGTCTCTGCCTTGGTTGACCCAGTCTCAACCAAGGCTGAGTTTTCTCAGCCTCGGCCGAGCCGTCTAGGCCCCTGAGCCCTTGTAGCCCTATTCCGGTAATTCTTTTGATCCCGGTCTATCCAGTTGCCTCGATTCCCATGTCTGGTTGATCATTTCGCCAATTCTGGAGTTCGATTGACTCAGTTATGCCAACATTTAATTCCGGTTGATTCCATTTCATTAGCATTTAAGTCCAGTTGATTTCGTCTCATCAAAACTCGCTGATCTACAGCTTCACTGTTAGATTTACTCCACGATTCGTCACTTCACTGGCTTGCACGCCTCGCCGACTCGCTTCATGCGTTCGTCGACTCACTTTTATACATTTGCAGTGTGGTTGTATTGTCAGCGGTTCTTTGTCACATCATCGGATGGATCGTCGATTGCTAATCCATCGTCATAAGTCACGTTCAGGCACTTAGAGGTAATTTTTAACGCCCACAGATACCCCCTCCAAAGTGTTCCAGTCTCGATCTTTTTTAGACGAGCCTGGAATACTTTAGATATGATAGGCCCCAACCTTTAGTCGGTGTAGCGGGACCTGAGATAAGCTTCAAAATTTGATCCCTCCAATCCTTTCAGATTCTCCAGGGCTTTGTAGGATAGCTGAAAGTATCACGGTGCTGCATTTTTTGTTTGACCGTTGTTAGAATCTTGAACTGAAGCTGGTGATTGAGTTCCACTTGTTTCTGACTTGTATCAGTGAGTTGTCGTTCAACTGACCATCAAACGTTTTCTGAGACTCCTCCGTTGATCAGGAAATTCTTCGTTGCGACACGTTGACCGGTATCAAGATATGTTCAGAATCTAGCCTCTGATCGGCGAATTCTTCACTATGATGCGTTGACCGGTGTCAAAAATTTAGAATCAAACCTCTGATTGGCGAATTCTAATCTGAAGGTATGGCT